>VXAC01000490.1:514043-589021 GCA_013399225.1 Rhipidura dahli
AGGAGGATCTCGCCGGCGGGGAGCTGCCTCTGGCCGCAGGAGCAGGTCAGTGCCGGGAGGCGGCAGCCCGCGGGCCACCGGGAGCCCGGCGGGGCGGCCTCGCTGTTACTGACTGTCGGTTCTCTCTCCTGCTCTGCCCCTCAGGCTGTCACAGCGTTCCCAACGAGAAGATCGCGATATGGCTGAAGGACTGCAGGTGGGTGCTCCCGCCGGCGGGTCGCTGCGGCAGCGGGGCCGGGCAGCGCCTGCGGCGCGGAGAGGAGGCGGGCACGGCCGCGGAGCGGGGAGTGGAGCGCGCACCGGTGCTGGCACGGCCGCCCCTTGGCGCTGCGCGGGCTGTGCCTCCGGCCGGGCTGTGCCTCCGGCCGCCTGCGCCGGGAGCAGCGCCGCCAGCCCGCATGGCCACGGGGGAGCTGGCGTTCTGCACCGCTTCTCTCCTTGGCGTCTCATTAATGAGCCTGAAGGCTCTCAGCCGCCGGAGGAGGAACTCAGCTGAGGTTAAGGAAGGCAGCATTACTTTAGAAGCTGCAGTAGTTCTCACCGAGGGACTCCAGTTTACAGCTTCCACTGTTTCCTTGCCTGGCTTTTGGTGCAGATTTAAAGAAACGGTGCTTCCGCGGCATGGCCTCTGAGCTAACGGGCCTTCAGGAGTGATGGCACAGTTTAGACTGACCTGATTTATCTGAGTTTCTTAATGTCCTCTGTCCTTATCTTGAGGCATGGTATATATATTCTGTCTTTCTATTACTGTTGCAAACTAATCTTTGGTGTTTGGAACAGGCAGATGGCATTAATTTATCTTCAGTCACATAAAAGCACAAATGCTACATCAGTAGCAGCTGCTTTTGTCCTGTCTTTTTGTCCATTCAGTCCTAACAACCCTTGGAGGCAGAGCTGATGGGAGAAGCTAACAATTAGCTTTCCAGTAGCTAACAATGACATTTCAAGACCTCTGGTATTTGATATTTCTTGTTTCTTTCTGCTTTTAAGAGCTGCTATGTTAAGGCGAGAATTTACCACTGAGATTAGCCATGCCTTTGTGATCTCTTGATCCAGTAAGCAGCTGACTGAGCTTACTCTGTGAAGTGTGGGTTGTTTTATAGCTACAGGATTCTCCATATAGTTTTCTTCAGATCTTTAAAGGCTGTGCCTTGAATAGGGTGTTGGCAGCTACATGCTTGAAATTGTACTAATCCCTAAAATATAATGTTCACATCTGACAGACCATCCTTCCAAAATGCCGGAATGGGAGAAGATTTTTCAGACTTTACCTCAAATCTGGTGTCCTGGTGGTCTACCCAACTACATCCTTAAAAATCAGTGTTATGAATTCAGTGCTTTCTTAGAAGTATTTCTTGAGCCAGGAGGGCAAAAATGTAAGGACTGGAGGGGGAAGAGGCTCTTCCTAATGCTGCAGTGCTACTATGTCCAAATCTGCAGGATTTCTGTCTAGAACCTTCCCTGGCCCTGTGGTCCTTACTATTTCCATACAGAATTTCAAGAATAGCACAACGCTGGAAACTGACAACATGAACATCTAATAGATGGCCAAAAGTCTTGAGTAATAGCACAAAGCTTGCAGTTGCATTAGCCATGCTTTGGTAACTATCTATTGTTGAAACTGGCACCGTGCATTTCTGGGGAATGTGTCTGCATCTCTGGCGGTTGATTCCCAAAATACAGGAATCTTGTTTTACAAATAGCAAATGAAGCACAACTTTACTGTTTTGCTAATACAGAAACACAAATTTAGGTAATGTGTGTTTCTGAAACCTGTTGTGCTCCTTCCACAGAAGCCTTTTATAGTACGGCTATTTACTATTGTAAATATTTTCAGAGGAATCGTGTGTTCTCCTGAGAAAGATTAAAAGAAAAAAAAAAATTCCTAAACAATGCTGTTCAGACAGGAGTTAGCCACTGGTCTATGGCATGCAGGGTGCCAGCATGTACAGCTCATGTCTGGGAGGTGCAATCCCAGCTGCCTGTGAAGGGCTGCACAGTTTCTTGTGTTTTAAACTGCAGAATAGTTTATTTATTTTGTGCATATATAAGTGCAAGCAGTTGCTAGCATGTGTAGTAAAGTGATAATTCACTTTGCAGTGTTATAAGTGACTGCATGTATAGAAACCTTGAACTGATTGTCTCATGATAGCAATGTACATAGGAAAAGAGTGTTAACAGAGGACAGAATAGCCCTGCAGATACTACAGTGTTTTGTTTAAAAGTAACAGTTGTAAAATTTACAATTTCTAGGTTATCCTCCTTGAAACTTCTTACTTGTTTAACAACACTGATTTTGCTGTTGAGCTTTGATTGCTACGAAGTGTAGGCATACACAAACCAAGCTTATATTTCTGGTTCACAGCACAGCCTTATTCTTACAAGTCAGCTCCATAACAAGTTACCATGTAGCCATTACTACAAATGAAGAATCAGTTACTGAAACACAGTATCTTCTCTGTTACATGTTTTCTAAAAGCAGCCCTTCACATTTTGTCTGAGTTTCTGTGCATGTTTGTGGAATCAAAAGAAAATTGGCACTTCTAAAATCTCATTTTCTGGTTTGAGTTGGCAGCAGCACAAGAAAACTTAATATCAACCCACTGCATAAATAGATCTGCTTATAAGATATATTCCTTTGTTTGTTTCTAAAAGCATCAATAGTGTTCTAATATGGATAAAAAGAATTACTAGCTGTCCTTTGATATTTGTGTTAGTGGTTTGGGGTTCTTATTACTTGGCATCTTTGTTTCACATCTGCTTTGGAGGAGAGGAGGGTTCCTAATAACCCATGTTATGTATCTTGGTAGACACTCGTTTTGTTGGTTTGGGTTTGTTGTAAAGAAACAACTAACAGCAAACCCCAAAAGAAAAAAAGCAAGTATTTATCATACTGTGATAAGAATTCTGGAGGCATAAAAAATGTCAGATGTTACTCAAAGTCTCTGGTTCATTCAGATTTTGAGAATTGTGTGTCTTTGAGAAAGGCCTCTTGCTCTCTCCCACGTACTTTGAAAAGGCATTTTGAAGTAATAAGAAAGCTCATAAAAGTTTAAACACAAGTGTCTGTGTTACACTGATAGATAAAAAGAAATTTTTGTCAACTCTTATGATGACGTGTATTATTTTGATTGAATATGTTTAAACTCTGCCAGTAATACAGGGGATGTGGGAGGTATCTAGGAGCCATCTCCTGTAGATATGCAGGAAGTGAGTTCTTGAAATGCCTCAGAAAGAAGAGATTTTTTGCCTCAAGTTTAAAATAAACATGAGTTCTGCCCAGTTAAGGTTTTAAATCTGAGGTTTAAACACTTCCACAGCACAGTGCAAAACCCTTGTCCTGTTCCAAAAGACCACTCGAGCACAACTGATAACTGAACAATGATGAGAGGGATGAGAGGAAGCCTTGAGGCTGCCTAGGGCAGGGAGAGCCCATCCTGAGGGCACAGCAAGTGGAAGAGCCCCCAGCTCAAACATTCCCAAGTGCACAGGGCTGCTCTGAGACAGAACCATGGGCCTCACTGGTGAAAAACAGCCTGGTGCAGAAAGGCAGAGCTATCCATGCTGCTGTCCAAAAGGATTTTTGTGTGGTACTTGTCCCTTGTTATAAACTCATTTTTTGTCTAGCTCTTAAGAACAAGTTTTTCAAAGGCAGGGTGTGTATGGCAGTGGTGTGCAGCAGCACAGGCAGGGCAGCAAGGGGTGGTTGACAAGGATGCTTTTGTGGCAGCTACTAATGTGCTGCAGTGGTGACAGACTTAATTTATAAAGGAAAATGCCAGCTTTGGTGGATGCTTTTACTGCTTTCTGCCAGTCACTGCATGCAGCACTGACCTTGGCTGTCAAAGTCAATGCCAGCAAGTTTCTACATTGAAAACACAGATGCATGGGAGTAACCACCAGGGAAGGAGAGGGAGAAGGTTGGGAGTGCACCCATCAGAGCCAGGGAGTAAACAACCAGCACAGCTATTGCCTCAGAACATACAGCTTCTTGTAGCATGATGGGTTTAGACAATTTATCCTAAGATTTTCGGGCCCTGACTGGACAGACACATGGAAATACAGATCTGAGCCTCAGCAGAGTCTGTCCTGTCACCTGAAAAGTGCTTCTGCACCTGGATGCTGCGGCTGTTTGCCTTGGAGTCCCACCGTGGTGGGGCTTTGCTTTGCTTTGCAGAAGGCGTGTTGAAGGGAGCTTGCTCCATATCAGCAGGCTGCATCTGGAGAGAATGAGCTCTTTTCAGAGAGGAAAGAAAAATAAGGTTGTGAAGTGTAAGGTCTGTTAGAAAGCAGATGCAAACTTCCCTTGCTTAATTTGGCCATGGAACCAAAATAAATACTGTATCAGAGCGCTGTTTGCTTGCAGGTCTCTGGGCAGGTTTATGTGTTTGTCTAATTAAAAAACCAGATGAAACACACATAATGTAGGTACATAAATCATCTGCTTTCCCCTTCTTTATGAGTATTGTATTTCTGAATTTGTTTTGAGCTTTGAAAGTTAATGCTGTGCTACTTAAAAGTGACAAGGCTTTGGTTAAACATGTCTGAGAGACAAGACGTGGAAACATCTACCTAGTGTTAGCAAATACAGCGTGAACCCAGAGTGGGATTGGACCTGTCATTTGTGAGGCTTCTGCTGCTCCTTTCAAGCACCCTGAGCTTCGACAAATCCCCTGCCCTTCAGGCAACAGCAACTGGAGGGATCATCCAAAAGAGGACTAGTGTGAAGAGTCTGTAACATATCAGAACTAGCAAGTGACAGCTAACATAGCTGTCAAGATTTTTATCTTGATTCTTCCTGATCACCAAATACAACTTTTCACCCCTCTCTCCGAGATGTTTAAACGGTGTAGAAAAATGGCAACAGTTTCTGCTGCAGAAATGAGATTGAATTAATCCATTCAAAAACTCATGCTTGTTTTTCCTGAGCATTTTGCTGAGAAGTCCATGATTTTCCTCAGCAGGGGCTGCTGCCCCTGAAAGTGTTTTAGCTTTGCAGTTATTATGTTTTGTTGTTTTTCTCAGCAAGGTGTATTTGTTTAGAGGGCTGGGGATTGTTTAGGAAGTTACTGCCAGTCGTCAGATGTTTGTGCTTTCTGGGGGTGGAGGGAGGGAAGGAGGGAGGGAGGGACAACTGCTGCTATCAGAAGCTTGTTGCATGCTGTAAAGAAGGACGTGAAGCAGCAAGTTTCTTAAGTAGTGTTAATCTCTTCTGTGGTTTCAGAACGCCTCTGGGAGCCTCCCTGGATGAGCAAAGCAATCCTCTGTTGAAGGGTAAGGAAGGGCTTTACCTACTGAAATCTCTTTTGCTGGAAACTCTGTTTTCGAGGACATTCATGTGAGACCTCATCTCTTCAGTAGCAGTGCAAACCACAGCTGGGTCAGCGTTGCAGAGTTGTTCTCACAGCAGAGCAATTGTGCCCGAGAAACTGGAGAAGGGAGGAAAGGACCTGAATAAGTCTTTCTGGAGATCTTAGGAAGGTCTAAGAAAACCCCAAATGGGCAAAACAGGGAGGTGATTTTGTCTCCCAGCTCGTGAGCATTAGGCACTCTCTGCCTCTAATAACTGTGGTTGCCACACCTGAAAATTTTACTATCCGAGCAGGTCCGAATACTAAAGTTCAAAGTACAGTGGGAATGTGCAGGTAGTGACAGGGTGAAGAAGAAATACTTGCTGTGCCTGGAGTCTTCACTTCAGCTCCTAATCTGAGGAGGAGGGGAGAGGGGAATGCCCCAGCTGTACTCAGACTCTGGATGCCCCTGGTAAGATGTCTGGAGGGTAGATAATGCAGCAGCAGATGTGCTGAGTGGTACCTCCAGGTTCCCACTTGCAGTTAATTTGCTTGCACATTGACTCGGGGGTGTTTCTGAGCACAAAACTAAAGCAGTGTTGCAGCTGTTCTCTTTCAAAATAGTTTTGCTGTGTTCTGAAATGTAACTTCTTGCTTCTTAATGCATTTTAACTGCATGAGTAACGCAGGGATTGTAAATAAAGTCTGGTTATTTCTTGTATCAAATGAAGTGTCTTGCTAATGTCTTTAGATAAGTTGCTGGAAGGAAAACATCAGAGCATTGTAGTTGTTGAACTGCTAATTGTATGTTTTCAGGCATGCTGGTGAGAAATGGAGGAAGTTTTGAAGATGACTTATCCCTGGGAGCTGAAGGTGGGTGTGGCAGATTATGACTCTTTTTCTAACAAAAAAAAATTATGTTCAGTCATCTGATTTTTATTTTGAAGAATGGCATTGGCTAGAAAATCAGGATGAAGCACACAGAAAAATGCAGGAAGATTTGCTTTTTGAAGTTATTTACACTATTGCTAGAGTTAAACACTCTGGGTCTCTGACCCAAAGGTCAGAGCCAGCCCTGAATTTGCTTCTGCCCTCTTCATTTTCATACCCACAATGACGGGACAGCCTGGAGCACTTACCAAGGCTGTGAGAAAATGATTTCTCCTACTTGCTCTTCTTGTCCATGGGTTACTCTTGGCAGCCATACATGCCCCACTTCCACTGAATCCCCTGGGAGTGGCATGTGCGAGCTTTTGAAAGGAGGAATGAAATTCTGTCAGCCAAGAGGCAAACCCATTAAGGGCTAAATGTGAAAAGTACCAGAGCTGAGTAAGTATTTTGGATCAGCCACAATATACACTCTTCTGCTGCTAGCTGCTTGCCTTGCCTTTCTCTTCCCTTTTGTAAGGGGAAGGAGATGTGGCTGTTCCCCACGGACTTTGTAAAAAAGACTTCTAGCCTTTCTGTTGATCATAGACTAGAGGTGTCCATAAACAAACTAACAAAAGCACTGTGGATTCTGTTCTAACAGCAGGATCTTGTAGTAAAATAGCAAAAAAAAAAGTCTCACAAACTGGGTCATGGGGTTATCTGACAAAACTACTCTCTCAGTTTAGCTTTTAATGTTTTTGAATTACAGCTTTTGCTAAGTGCCAGAGCTGGTGTACTAGAAAGCCCTTTCCTTCCAAATTAGTCTTGCCAGTTGTATCAAAGCAGTGGGACAAAGCCTGGAGGAAGGAAGTATCTTTAATTTTTAAGCATTTAAGACTTCTAATGAAAAAAGTTTATCTGGTAATGATCTTGATCTGATAATGATGGAAAAGCAGTAGATGAGTGTCCTACTGCAATAGATTAAATAGGATTAAATTTTCCTATTGACAGTCTTTGCCACCAGTAAGATTGCCTGCAGTAAAAAAATTTCATAGGAGAAGTTTCTTTGTAGTGATAATCCAAGGGTCTGAGCTTATGAGCAAGAATACATCAGTGCATTTCAGTACATCATGTCACTTTTTTTTTTTTTCCAATTTTTCTCCTTATAATTTCCAAGGACTTCTTCTTTTTTATGGGTCTTTAGCATGATTTAGCTTGTTCAGATGAAAAGGCCCCAGTACTAGAATTGCTGGTTGATTTTTCTGGGTAAGGATGAGGGTGTTTCTGCTGGGCTTTGCTTCCCATCCAAGAACAAGGGGACAACAGAGCTGCTTGGAGCAGTGCTGCGTGCCCTGCCAGACAGACAGCCCCTTTGAGGCTGGGATGAATGGCCTGCCCTTGTGCAGCCCTGACTGCCTGGGTCCAGATACAAGCCAGAGCCCTGTGTGAATGGTACAGAGGGCACTGGGCAGGGACCCGTAACCCCAGCCCACTGCTGAGCTGGTGAAACCTATGCTGCAGCTGTTCAGCTTAGTCACTGCATAATCCTTACAGATAGGCTTACCTTCATATTATAGGCAAGAATATTAAAAAGAAGAGATGTGGGATCTGTGTTTTGCATACATTCCTTTGCATACACTTCTTTGGGATGCCTCTGAAGCCAAGAGAGAGGCTGTGAGGCTTCCACATTTTACTCTGGGTTGCTGACTTTACTCTGCTGGCACAGTGGGTCGAGATACAGGGTTTTTCTGGTAGTGTGTGTGACATCACTCCTTTCATAGCTGATTCTGAGGGCTGCTGTAACAGACACATGCTCCTTGCCTGTCTCCCAGGGCAAGTTGTTAATGCTGAGTTGCCTCTTTGGGGAAACCATAATTTAATTCTGAGGTTCAGTTCTGGAAGGATAATGCTGCCTGGCATGTTCCCCTGTGATCCAGCTGCAGAAAGTGCTGAGTTCCCTGTCAGCCTGACCAGGTGCTTGGTACCTGGCAGACAGCCTCCCTCCCAAGCCCTCTCAACTCTGAGCACGTCTGCTGGTCCCATCAGCACCAAGGGCTTCACTGAGCTCTTGTCCATGTATTGCACAGCTCAGGCAGCCAGGGCCCTGCCCCACTTTGCTGGAAAAGATGAACAATTACAGTCTCAGCACCTGGCCATGGGGCCAGCTGCCTTTCTTATATTCTTTACTTTCTCCACTGATGCAAACCTTGCATTCCTGCTTGTCCTCCTCCCCTTCCCACCCAGGAACAGCCCTGAAGCTGGTAATCATGTCTTCAGTTGCAAGGCAATAAATGGTTTATATAACAATTACCAGCTTATCACAATTTAAATTTTGAGTAATAAGATGAATGACAGTATGTAAACACGAGTCTGTGCAAGATTTAATTTTAAACAGAGCTTGATTAAACCAGATCATCTTTATATCAGCCATATAATAGAAACCCTTGACAATCACATTTATATCGAAAAAGCAAAACCTGATTTATGCAGGACAGTTGGTAAATGTGCTCACTGTCTGCTTCTTCATACTGATTGTGGGAAGTGTAGTTATGAAGAGGTCTGGATGTAACTTCTTCTTCTTCTTCTTTCTCTACAGCTAATCAACTGCGGAGTGATACCCAAACAGAAACATGGTAAACATCTTATTTTGTGTCTATTTCAGAGGAATGTTTGTGCTGAAGGGCAGGAGGGAGAATGGGCAGTAGAAGTCATGGGGGCTACCACAGAGCTAAAGCTTTTCTGCTCATGTCTGTTTAAAAGAAAGGGAAAGAAAAGATCCAGATAACATAGAAACAGTCATTAGGAGGTGCAGGGGGAAAAAAAATCAGATTTTTATTCTTTCAGCAGACCTGATATATATTTTGGAGTAGCAGGAGGAAAACAGAGAAATGACAAATCTTAGTAACTTAGCATGATTAACCTTCTTTGCCTCACTGATTGCTCACTGTTTCAGAAATTTCAAGGGAAAATTAGTTTTTCCTGTCACAGCAGATGTCTTTTGGGAATGGGAAAAAAAGACTTTAAAAGAGCAGAGATCATTAGAGCTTCTAAATAAAATTTGCTAAAACTAAAACCCCACTGAGACTTCTGTGAATTCTGCACAGCCCCTGTGGGCAGCATCCTCTCTGCTCCTGAGCTGGGCTCCATAAAATAAATATACACTCTTAGGTGAATCCCCTGCTGCCTTTGGTTTCTTGGTGGCTGTTCTCAGGGGGAACAGTTTGTTCCCCAGGGAGATCAGCAGTAAGATAATGTTCGAACCCAGGATACCACCTAATGCTCAGGCAGCTTCTGCACATGCAGGGAAGAAATAGTTTGGGATTGGGAAAGAGACTGGCCAGCAGTGTGGGCTGGAGCTTGTCTTGCTTCATTTCCCCGCACCTGGAGCCTGTTCAGGCTCCCCTGGCCGGTGTGGGCAGGGGCAGCCCTGCGCTGCTGCGGGCGGGTACCCGGCAGTTGGGGCGGGCTGCGTGCCCCGGGCGTGCGGAGGGTGGCCCTGCATGGAGGGGCGATCCCGCTGGAGGAGGCGGCAGCCCAGGGAAGGCAGGAAAAGGCAGGGCAAGGCCAGCTCAGCCGAGGCTGGGCTTCCTTACTCTGGAGGAGGGTGCGAACAGGGAGGGTGGGGCAGCAAGGGCAGATCAGGGTTTGTTTTCTCGCTCGCATTTGCCTTTAAATTCGTACGGTCTGTGTGCGTTTTTACAGAGGTGGCCCGGGGTTTGCTTTTGTTTCTGTATTTCAATAAATGACATGGCTAATATAAACCAGATAACACTGAAAGGGAAAGGAGAAACTCAGCAGTGCTGGAGGGTGAGCTCCCCAGCGAGACAGAGAACCAAGGCCCTGAACGGGAGGGGTTTATCGCAGGGATCCTGTGTTTTTGTGTTGACAGCAATGGTGTGCTGGCAAAGGACAGGAGGCTGCAGTTCCATCAGAAGGGGAGAAGTATGAACTCCACGGGCTCTGGGAAAAGCAGCGCAACTGTTTCAAGGTAAAGCAGTGCTGTGCTTTGAAGGTCTGTCTCTCAGTTACATGGACTTGGCTTGTTTTGTGTGCATTGTTCCATTTAGTAGCTGAGAAGGGAATTTTCTTTTGGTTGCTTGAAAAACTTGTAATTTTTTTTAGTTGTGGTTTTCAGTAAATGCTAACAAATGGACCTAAACATTAAAAATGCCTGGAATTTTAATGGTATTTTAAAATTTGAGCTCTGCAGAATAGGACTGATTTTAGAAATGAGAGGATTGGATCTGTTATGTGTCTGGGCCAATGTCTCTCATCCTGAGAACCAAACTTTAGATGCAGAGATCTCCAGAATTATTTCTGAAACTAGGCTGAGCTGTAGGAGTCAAAAGTTCGATAAACCAAACTAGCTACTGGGCTGAGTTAGCAGCTGGATAGAAGGGCTTAAAAGGGAACAGGTAGATGGTAAACATCTTTCATTTGTCTAGCGTTTCTGAATTACTGGAGCTTTATGAGGAAGATCCTGAAGAAGTGCTCTATAACCTTGGGTTTGGAAGAGATGAACCAGACATTGCTTCAAAAATTCCAGCAAGATTTTTTAATTCATCATCATTTGCCAGAGGGATAGATATCAAAGTGTTCTTGAATGCCCAAATACAGCGCATGGAAGTGGAAAATCCAAGTTTTGCTTTAACAAGTAAGTATGTTTTTGAAGCACAGTTTATTTATGAGTTTATTAACTATGTAAACAACCCCAAAAGAGGTGTGTATCTAATATTCTGGCAAAACTCAGTTGCAGCCTAAAGGCTAAATTCCATTCAGAATTCATAATAAAACTCTTGCTTGGTCTTAAATAGGCAAGAGGTGACCACCAGGGTGGTACTCCTTGGGGTGAGTAGTGGGGGAAGGGGTTTGTAGTGGGGGAGGGAAATAAAAGGCACCCTGTAAGGTATGCTGCCTTCTGGTTTGTATCATTCTCATCTCTTACTCTAATCCTGTCTCCATTGCAGCTTTAGAGCACTGAAACGAACAGCAATATCCCTCTGTTTCTGGTGTTTTTCAGTCTCTGGGTGGGATTTCTGTTCTGGGTGGCAGCGACCTATTTTTGTCATTGTTGAAATCTGGGGCAGTATTTCTATTGACTTGGACAGGAGCTTTGTTGGATCTGCAATGAGTGTTGCTGAAATGAGGACATAGCTGTCCTTTTGTAGTTGTAGATGGAGAGAGCAATATGAGTAACTCTTTCTAGCATTTTGTAAATAAACTTGCATTCACATACATGTGCCACCTACTTACTTTGGGAGAACTTTGCACGCTGTTCTTGTGCATTTAGTGAAGATTCTTGCAAAGGTGTTTCTTTTTCTCCATGGTACAGTATCACTTTCATGTTACAGGCCAAGGCAGTGTTCATTCAGCCTTCGGGGCCCTTGATAAAAGTAGGAGGAGGTTTGTGGGGCTGGGCAGAGGTTATGATCAAAATTCCCTCTTCAGATATGCCTTGTGTTTTGTTCCTGTGCAGGTCGTTTTCGTCAGATTGAAGTGCTTACTACTGTGGCCAATGCTTTTTCTTCTTTGTATTCTCAAGTCTCTGGGACTCCTTTGCAGAAAATTGGTAGTATGAACTCAGTGTCTTCCAGCAAAGAGGCATCCAGCCCTCCCCCTCTGAATCGCAGCAATACAGCCAGTCGCCTAATGAAGACCTTGTCCAAACTCAATCTGTGTGGCACCCAGCAGGCTGATGGCAGCAGCTCCTCGAGTCCTTCACCTGTTGAAAAGGGGAAAAGTCCAGCCGAACTAGGGAGCGAGGAAAATGATGTGAAAAATGAATCCAAATTGCCAAAATATCCTAAAAAGAAGGACTGTCCCTCTTTTTTGGCCACTGTAAAGGAGGAGATAGGCAGCAGTCAGAGTAAGGCTGTGAACACAGAGCGACCCGCTGTGACTGACGATGCGCGAGAGGGTACTGTGCCTCCAGCAGATGGGCAGGGAGGCAGGCTGGCAGGTGCCCAGGACAGACCCTGCGAGGAACCCGGTCTTTTGGACTCGCCAGGCCTCAGCAGCAGTTCCAGCACATCCGACAGCAGTGTCCTGACACAGAGACTGTCCTCAGCACCGCCAGGCAGAGACCCCTGTGCTCCCCTCGCAAACCCGTCCGTAACGAGCCTCATGCTGCAGCAGAAGGACTCCTTTGAGATGGAGGAGGTGAGTGAAGATGCATGGCTTTCTTTGTGCATACAGTTTACATAACTCGCTGTCTGCCAGCAGAGGAATGTTCCCTCCTGTGCAGCTGACAGTGTTTTCTCCAGGAATGCTTTAAATTCTCTGAGTGTTGCACTTTCTCAGCAGTTGCAGGCTGCTCTAATTGATCCTCTTAATGAAATTAACTTGGTGGTGCTGCTGCTGTTATTCCTAAGAGTCAGTGGGAAAGTTCTCATTCTTTTTTTTAAAATCAAATTCAGGTAATTGCAATCACTGGCATAACTCTTTAAGTAGATCTAGGTTAGGCTTTGTATGTACCAAAACCTTGGGGTTTTAGTTTTTATTTTATTTAAATTGTTAACTAGAAATCATTACTTTTGTTGCCTACAAGTAAATTCAGGGTTTTTTTTGGTTAAAGATAAATTTGTGAATAAAGCAAGAGTTTTGCTGCATGAAACAGAAGAGGGGCTTTCATGCAGTGTGAGGTGCTCATCTTGTGCAACTTTTGGTTTCGATAACAATCTACTGTAAGTGGATTTAATTGCTCTCTGGAAATTAGCACACTGAAAGTCACTGTGACATGACTTTCGGTGATGGCTTAGTTACAAATTCTGTGCCAGATGTCTTTTAGTATCTTCATAAATGCAGATATCCATTTTTATATTGATAATTGTCTCAAAGAATTTTTAATTCCCAGGTTCCTGTGAGTGATTTGTTTATTAGGCTAGTAAACATGCAGCCTACAAATTCAAGAATGCAATTTTTGTATAGACTTGCAACTTGAATTGTAAGAACTGTCTCAAAATTCTTAAATGAATAGATGCTTTTGTGGACACATTTCAGTGTGACTCTTAAAAGTTCAGCAGTTAAGTTCTTTGTCTATGTGAAATACATATATAAAATGAAGGCTTTTGTGATTTCACTGGTGAAATGAAGAAAACAAGTGAATAGAAAAGCCCCAGAGTTTTACAGCAAATGATCAAGCGATAATTTAGTAGATACTGTGTCTAGAGTCATATTGTCATGACAAGCTTTCTAGATCAACTAATGTTGTAGTTGAGGGCACTCATGGACCAAAAAAAAGGTAATCAAGCTTCTTGTGGTTCCTGCCACTTGTTTATTCCAGTGTGTCCTCACCCACACGTTGTGTGGCCATCTACTGAACCAGAACAAAGGACTGGTCCAGTTGAGAGGGGAAAAAGAAACCCAGTGTATTTTTGATTTATTTCTTTTTCCTGGCTTAGTTTTCAGCCAGATAATTTTCTTGATACAGCTTGTTGTGTAGCTACAAAAATGTTTGCATTGGCACAATTGGAGGGGACTGAGTAGCAATGCATTTTGCTGAATATTTCAGAGGAGAAATCCATTTTTGGTACCCTAGGGCGAAACTGAAACAATTAATGTATTTTATATATATGCATATATGTGTGTATGTGTGTATATTAAAAAGAGGAGTGGAATTTTCCTTCAGAGTAAGTTGGACTGTAGAGGCTTGCTGAATTCTGTGCAAATGCCATGTGTTTGCAAAGTTCTGGTTGACACACTTCGTGCAGTGATGCCAGGCATAAACACAGCTGTTTTGGCAGGACAACATATGATGTGGGATGGGATTGTGGTGAATTTTTTGTTGATGCAATGTAGTGTATACTTATCAACTGCCTACAGATCCCTGGGAGGGAGGGATTCAGTTTTGTTGAAGACATTGCAGAACAATTCCTGGCAGTGTGGTTTTATTTTTGTGCGTCTCTAAGCAGGGTGCAATGAACAATAAACTGTATTAGAAACAGTGACGATAACTCCTCCCCCTGTTTTCCTAGCTTGGCTTGGAGTGCATTCTTATGCACAAGAAAGATGACAGATATATCAAGGAAGTTCTTTCCATGCCTACAAATGCCTTGGAGGTTTGCGTGCCCTTCGGAAGTCTGTGGCTGTGAAGATAGCTAGTGTGGGAGTGAGTCAGGGCAGGATTTCCCCCAAACACCCTCTCCTGAGGTGGCCAGTGACAGTCCTCAAGGTCATTTTCCAGCATGAATATTGGCTGAAGGGATGGGGAAGGAGCTTCTGTTTGCTGGAGGAGCTGCACTGTGCCGTGGACACGGTTGGAACGCTGTCTCCCAGCCAAGGACAGGAGGTGGATGGTATTTAAATGAGAATAGCCTTAGCTGTTGGAAGGCTGCACATTGGGAGGTTTGAGAAAATCAAGACACCTTTCCTGGACCTTCCAGTTTTATTAAAGTGTCTGTAAAATTACTTGCTGTTCCTTGTTTAAAAAAAAAAAAAGTTAAATTTTTCCTAATCTTTAAATGGGGAGCCCCTTCCTATGCTCCCCTGCATTTGGATGAAATAAGGATTTACCCCTTTGGTACAGCCTTCATCTCCTAAAGGAGCAGAAGCTGCTAGGTTTATTGTGCAAAAGTAAAGCTGCTCACTTATTAAAAAAGTGAAAAGTGAAAGGTGAAAAGTTCAGGCCAAGTACTCCTCAAAACCCTTGTAATGCACCCTTGTGGCTGCTATACACATGATATCAATGCAGATATGACCTTCTCTTTAGCCAAATACTAATTTTGCATTAGTAATTATCAACATCAGTATCTTGATTTTTTGATAATTTGATAAAATTAATGATAATTTGATAAAAAATGGAGATTAATTCATTGCATGATAATTTTGAAACTGAGCTGGCAGCCCGTTAGAGGGAAGGGTTGTGGATAATAGGATTGGGGGGTTATGCATGTAGACTTGCGTGTGATCCATTGGGATTTTTTCTGGATCACACAAAAGAGAGAACAAGTTCTTGGTTTTGAATGAAACAAAGGCCTCCCTGTTGGGATTTTAGCCATATTCTTTTCATTGTTTGAACATTTGCCTGAGAACAGCTTTTTTAATAATACTTTTTCACAAATTTACTGAGTAAAAGGATTCATTCTTATCCAGTTTTAAGCTTCCCAGTTGAAATGTGCATGGATCTGAATATGTTATCTTCCTTTTCTGTACTGGAAGACACAATAAGTATTTCCACGAGTAGTGGTGTGGGGAGGTGTGGAGTAGGTTCTGGCAGGGTCTGGGTCCTTCTGCTGGAGGACTGGTGTCCCGTAGGAAATAGTTGGTAGGGCAGCAGATGACAGTCCTTGTGTCATTTTTCTAAATGTGTTGTGCTTGTTGTTTATTCAAATGAAGGGTCAAGAGCTCTGACTGGAGAAAGACAGTAGTGTAACTACTGGTGCCAGAGGTGTTTTCACACAGTAATTTCAGTGTTTTGTCAAAGAGGAACTGAGACCTCTGTGTTGTCACAGGATGTGATTTCCAGGTCTTTCTGCACGTTGTGTGTAACCAGAGGGGAGTCCTGTGCTGTCCAAGGATCCCTGTTCTCCTCCAGGAGCATTGCTGAATGCCTGATGAAAGTTGGTTCAAGGAGATGATGATTTGCTCCTTTGATGAGTACAGGCTGAACTGGAGGCAAAACCAACAGAGCCTCCTCCTGCATGTGCAGTGTGTATAGCTTAGGCACTCTTAAGCACAGGAACATATTCCAGCTGGCCTGACAAAATATTCATCTCCTCTTCCTGATAGATCCAGAGTACAGAGGGGGATCTACCTCACGTTTCAGCTACACACCAGCTAGCAGTGACCAAGTCAAGGAAAGGTGAGTAGACTGCAACTTCTGTGAGACAGCAGACTGCTGAGTGTCCTTCCATCTCTGAAAGGCTGATTCAGATATTTTAAGCTTCTAAAGTTTGTTGTCTCTCTAGAAGTAAAACAGTTCTGAGTTTCTTTTTTAGCTAAATCACAGAACATTACTACAAAGTGGCACGCAAATTACAGGCAAGACAACAGCCCTATAACCTCACTGGCTGTTTTCACTTTTGTATAATTGATGATAGTTCAGACGACCTGAAATGTTAATTCAGATTGTGTGGGATTTTTTTTTTTCCTTAGTAGATCCTGTAATTTAAGATACCCATTTAAGGTGAAATTATGTTGTTTTAAACCTAAATTGCATGATACACACAGCTTTTCTCTATGCACTACTGCTCTGTCTGCAGGCTGCCTGCACAGCAAACTAGTGTCTCTACACCCACGTGGAAATCATAATCCCTTACATGGAAAATGCTGTGCACTGGCTGTTGTGGTTCACTTAGTTTGTGCTTTCATCTCAAGTTCTTATTTATGTGTTATATGGCTTGGAGGGGTAAAAAGCTGACTTTTAAGTTCATTTTGTGATTGTTACTTTACCCAGTATTGGCAAGCGAAGTCCGTTCTCTAGCTGATACCTTTAATTAAAGAAGAACTAAAGGTTGTTGCACTTAGTGAGGTGCTCAGGTGCACTGCAATTTCCTGGTGCAACGTCACTAGCATCTCTAGATGCTTAAGAGAGGCAGAAAAACCTGTCTTAAGGAACAGAGATCACCTTATTTGCATTTTCACAAATGAATGGACAGTCTTGTGAACTGGTAGCTGAATTGCATTAGTGTGGTTGAGAGTGCCCTGGATGAAGTTTTGGAGGGTACTGCCTGGTTATTGGTGATAGCCTGTGCTGCTTGTTCCTCAGCATTCTTGCACAACACAGCCTGGTGCTCTCTAAGCTTCCTCTGCTACAAACATAGGCCACCAAAGATTGCCAGAAACTGAACCTCTGTTCCCAGTACTTTTTCCTTAGCTGATTTTGAAGTTCATTACCACCTGCTTTACATGATTACATGAAAAGAGGTGCAGTCTTTACAGGGCAGGTCTCCTGTTTGCCTGGCCTCGCCAGCTGCAGGAAGGGCTTTTCAGAGAAAGCTGGCTTAAAAAACCAGGAGCTGCACACAGGGAGGAGAAAATTATATTTTTTTCATCTTCTGAATTGCTAATTTTGTTTTCTGCTCCCAGTAGTTATTTTACCCTCTTCTTCCACCATGCTATGAAGAAAAGTCAGATGGTCCTGCTGAAAGGTACCAGCAGTTCTAGCAGTGGGACTTTGGTGTGACAGAAGCAGGCCATGCTGGGTCATGTTTCCCAGGCACTGTGTCCCACCTATTTCTGAACACACTTGGCACAGTATAGTGGTGTCCCTTTATTATCAGGCAGGCATTGCCTAGAGTTTTCTAGGACTTATCTGACAAGGGTATCAATGCTTACACATTTGCTAAAAGTTAGTCTTAATCCAGCATTTTATTTCACCTGGAAGATGTGAAAAACTTATGACTTTGTTCTGTGTGGATTTCAGTAAAGTTGCCAAGAGGGAGAATATTTGATGGAGAACTTATCCAAAATGTAAAAAAAAACTGTAGCCATTTTTTTTTGCAAGTTCTCCAGCATGAGACAACATAGAGGCCTGTTTTCTCAGAGAGTGGATGTTCACCAAGTGTGAAGGCATCCAAAATTAGTGGTCACTTATTAAAAGTTCTAGCCATTGTGTCTGAATGTGAAATGCTACTCTCACTGCTGTCTCATGAGGTGGAATCGGCATGAAATCCAACCTCAGGTCTTCTGTTGCAATGTGATTTCAGTCAATGATCCTTACACAAACCCACCTTTTTCAGTGGCTTCGTTTCTGCTATTCATAAGCACCCATAAACAAAAAAAAATTGTTCCAGATGAATGCTTCCCCTGCAGGAATACTTCTGTACTTTTTCTTTCCATGTGGTGGTATTCCTTTGTCAATTAGCAGGCTTGGTACAGATTATTATAAACCTTGCAGTGTCATTTTACATTTACACAGAGGGCTGTGGATGCTTTCTCTGACATTTACAACAGTTTTTAAGGCATGTTAAGAGGGCCTTTAATAAGAAGTGAAGTATTCAAATAAAAAAAAAAGAGATTCTCTTTCCTACTGAAATATTCTGGTTGACTGTCATGGTTGAACAGTGTCTGCTGCTGCTTAGACTTGCAATTAAAGCATGTTTCTTATTTCAGTTTTCTTAGGAACACAAGAATGAAAAGCTTCAACTAGTTTGCAAACATACAGCACTGCTAAATTTCCACTATTAAAAAAAAAAAAAAGCTTATTGCAAAGCTATCTGGTAGAAAGGTTTGTTAGTTCCAAACCAAAATTCTTACTGACATATCATACAGCAGCACCTTCCATTCCAAAAAATGCCCCAACAGCAAGACAGATACAGGTACAAAGCCTAGAGGACAAAGTACTCTCAAGACATTGTAATTTGTGAATGTCTGGTTGTTGACATCAGTGGCTCTGTGAAATTCTGTGTAGCCACAGACCTGTTTCTTTTGAGGCATCCTACGTTGATAGCCAAAAGCAGTTACTGGGTTTGAAAATTGAGTTCTTGCAAGGGAAGAAAGCACATCATCAGCACTTCCTGCTCTTAATATATTATTTTATTTATAGCTCTCCGTGGGTGCAGCTCCACAGGAGATTGGATATGGAGGAGTGAGAAGAAAACATCTGGAACAGATTGAGTATTTATGGGAGTCTGCACTTACATGTCCAGATGCTAGGAAATCCCTAGGGACTCAGAGAGTTTTTGCAGCAGGGCTCCCTACTGGGCTGGTTTTGTTAGTGCTGGGGTGCAGGGTGTGATCAGTATGCAAAAAAGGGACAGCTGATACTTAACCCCCCAATGAAAGACTTTATAGTTAAGCTGGGCATGTTAATTTATTCATTATCCCATAAAATACAAAGTGCATTAGAGCTTTTCCAATAGTGCAGGTACAAGAAACAAACATTAAAGCTTCATGGACAGTTTCTACGTATTCCTTCCCCTCTTCTGTGTGAGCAGAAGAGGTGAGGCTGACAGTCCACTGGTAGCTGATTATTGTGTTACAATAGATGGACTAATAGTTTTCCTGATAGGGATGCTCTGATGAATCTGCTCTCACATTTTTTAAACCACAGGCTTGTTTCTTCATCATGTGTTCTTTGTTTAGAACATTTTCACTTTATTTATTTATTTATGAATACACACATTTTTGACACATATTCAGTGCCTAAATATACTTTGATTTTGTTTTAATATAGCTTAAAACAACAATCCAAGAGGCTTTTTAATTTGTGCTCTGATAAACTGGGATGGGAGTTTGATTGTTCTTGCTGGTTTTGTTTGTTGTGGCTGGTTCCTTCTCCCACACTTTCCTTACTATTCTGCCCCTGACCTCCTCCCAAGTAGCTGAGATTTCCTCTGTGTAGGGTTGACAGTACTTTTGGGTGGCAGTGTTGGTGTTGTGCAGTGGTACCTTTTTGCAGAAGGTACAATTGCCTTGCTGGGGTCACACAGAGCAAAGGATGATCCCAGGCTGGCCCCTATAACCCAACTTTTGGTGCCGAGTTTTCTGTACTTGAGGTAAAGAGACAGGCACCATATCTCATCACAAAGTCATTCTCTTAAGATTCTCCTTGCCAGGAGGCATTTTAATCAAGAGCCAAATGTAACTCTGTAGCTTTTAAAATAATGTTTTCATATTTTCCCCTTGTTTGCTTGAATCTGGGAGATATCTAAGTGCTATGGAGCAGGTTGTATAGCTGGATCAGTAGTTGTCAAGGAGGGTGGATACCATTATGTATCAGTATATCCCAGCATTCTAGTTGGTATTTCCAGTCTTTACAGAACCAAACCTTGTCATTTCACTACTGATTCAGTAAAGATTCCATTTCTTTATAAGTTTTTACTGCATTTACATTGTAGTGGTGTTGTGGAGAGCCCTAAGAACTTGCAAAAGACAAGGTTAAGGTGTGGTAGCAGATGGCTACTCAGAAAACATGTCTTTTCTAGTTTGCTTTCAAATGTTAAAAAAAATCCTGGCAGCTCTGTCATACAGAAGCAAGGGATGACTGTATTAAGGAAATGTATTCTGAGGTGGAACCAGGCACTTTGAATCTGTTCATACTGTGCCAGCCACGTGCCATGGGTAAATGATGCTGGTGTGAATGACTGCTCTGGGCTGATCCCTTGCCTGGCTGTGTCTGTCCTGTGAGGCTGTCAGAGCATGTGCATAAATAACCCATGCTATAGGAAATCATCTGAAAGACTGGTTTTAACTTTAGTACTCTGTCTCTGAGAAGACCAAGAATTGATTTGAGAAAACATATAGGTGTCATTTTCCTTTCTGTAGCTGAAAAGGAAATACTGACTGAGAAGGAAATAGAAGGGCAGGTCAGTATTCTGTTGAGCAGTAATGATCTTCATGTGCATGAAAACAAATGCAACACATGCACTGGTGAATTGCTTTATCTGAGCTAGTGGGGATCTCTTGCCTGACAGAGGTTAAGGCTTTCACCAGTAGAGGTTTATTCTCTTAAATTAAAATTCACCAGATATGAAAAAGGAGAAGGCCAGAGTGTCTGGCCACAAAAGTAGGTAACTGTTCACCTTGAAGACAGTAACAGCTTCCCCCAGCCTCAGCTGTGGTGACAGTCTGTTCATGGTGTGCTCTTTCAGCTGTATTAATTGAATTGGGCAGTTAATAAGATCCAGTTCTCAGGGAAGTAATTTCCATTGTCTTCACTGGGAGTTGGGTGGGGATGTCTGTCTTGAGGTAGAAAAGTTGTTTGTCATCACAGGATATTGTGGCTGCCATGATAACAGCACAGCAGCACAATTTGAGAGGCACTCCCTAAAAGCTGTGTGACATCACTGATACAGAAGCTTAGTGGGCAGTTTGCCTCTACTGGTGTTCACAGACTCTGCAGGCTCTTACTTATTCCTGTGTTAGTAAAATGTTTACCAAAATTAATACTAAAAAAAATTAGTTCTGAATATCCAACTGTTTCAAAACAGTTTTCATAATGCATGCCAATGCATTGAGCTTTGAACTGCAGTTAATTATGTGATGACATTTAAGTGGCTGGCATTTAAGTGGGGCAAAATTCTGAATTGAGCCTTTGAGAAGACAGCAGCAAGCTCTCACCTAAGGCTCGAGGGGAGAAGGTGGCAGGGGTCTGGGGGCTACAGGCCACTGTAGTTGCTTCCCATCTCCAAGCTTTTATACTTCTGCTGAGGCCTAAAGGTGAGATAATGTTGTTGCTTGCCTCAGGCTGAGTCAGATGCCTCTGGTGTCATAAGGTAAACCTTGCCCTTGGTGGTTGTTTCCTGTGTCCAGTCAGGAACAAGACACATGCAATAGTGTAGTGCAGAGCTTGCCGAGGCCACCCTGCAAAGCTGCTCAGCCACTGCACTGCTTGCACCAGAGGAAATCGCTCCTGGGAAGCACTTAGGGTTTTAGAGCCTCTTTAGGCTATTTTAATGCTTACCTCATGTGAGCAGAAAGGAACAAGCAGGAGGATCTTATCTTGCATGTATAAATGAGCACTGGGAATGTGCTTTGGCAGATTGCCCATTGATGTGTAAGGGATATTCTGCACTTGTCTGCTAAACCAGAGGTGGACCCTCTCCAGCAGCTGACAGATTCCCCCACATGGCCCTCTCTGCCCATGTGATGCTTTTCCTTTGAGTGTATGGGGTGGTGTGGGCTGGTAGGAGACCAATGATCTTCAGTCTCTCCATGATCAGGAGAGGTGTCAAATCTGTGCTTTTCAACACGAAGCAGCTCTTCCACAAGCCTGCATGTGAATTAACCAGTGAGGTAGTTTTGTGAAAGGAAAACTCTAATGGTGGCAATATCTGCAGAGGTTTTTTCCCACAGCATAGGAAGGAAAAATGTAAAAGATGGTTTCTCTTCCACTACTGCTTGAACTTTCAGGAATAGAGCTTTGTGTGAGAGAGACTTTACTTGAAACAAACAAATTGTTTCTCTGTTTTGTTCAAAGTGGAACTTGAAAAGCAATTGTATCACCCACTTAATGTTATTTTGATGTAAAAGGAAAGCATGTATTGGATGTGATTGGTCCTTGACAGGCTGTGATTTGTAAAGTAATTACGGTTGGGTTTTGGTTGTTTTAAACAGAGCAGCTTTTACGGACAGCGAGTCAGCACTCCGACAGCAGTGGCTTCGCTGAGGACTCTACAGATTCTTCTCCATTCAGTCAGCTTCAGGTAAGGCTCTCATCCTGTGGCTGAAATACTCCTGATCAGTGTGAAACAGCAGGGGAGGATAGGAGGGATGCTGATGTTTGGCTGCTACTGTGACTGCCAGTCTAGAACCTATAAAATTATAATTTTCAGAGCTGGACCTGCCGAGTCCCTTACAGAACTCTGTTCAAATTTGAAAGCTTTTCTGGTAGGTTAATCTGGGTATACTTGGGACTGGAATAAGCTCTAAATTCAGTATGTCCTGTTTGTTCTTTCTGATGTATCTTTTCTCACTGTCTGGTAGTTGATTCCTCTCAATAGTGGGTAGAGATTAAGGTCTTGAAAGATTATAGCTATTCTGCTGATCATTTAATTTCTTTTATCATTTTTGCCTTCCCACTCTCTTTTTTTCTTCTCTCCCCTGCCCCCTGCATATTTTTCTTTTTATATTTTTTTAATTAACAACTGACAGAAAATGAAAACAATTTCACACTAGCTTTACTGTGAAGACAGATTAATTTTAGTTGATCCTGAGCTTCCAGTCTCTTTCTTGTTCCAGTTCCTTTGATCTTGGTTCCAGAAATTGCTGTGGTGCTGACCAGAGACCTCATTTGTTAGGGAAAGCTTTTGTTCCAGCATGGTGTTTAGGTGTCTGCTCAATACACATGCTTGCACTGAATTGTATCTGATATTTTGGAGAGCTGTTCTCCTGGTTCTTCTAAAACATTCACACAGTAATAGCAGTGATTTGATTGGCCTGTCAATCAGACAGAGAAAAGCCTTGAGTGGGATCCTGTCCTCAAGGCCAGCTATTTCTGGGACCTAGACCATAGCCCAAAGGAATAGATGGGATTCTGGGTACCTCCAGCAGTGTCATTTCTATTGTTTGTATCTGCTGAACTGTTTCTTATGCTACTGGATGTTTCTCCCTTGTGGCACACCAAGCATTTTAAAAACTGTTAGGCAGTTAGTTACTAGGAAGAGATTTTTCACCCTCTCCATCCATCAATGTTGCTTTTTCATTTTGGTACTGGTATTCTGGACTTTCCTATTTAGTAGTTTTTCAACTGAGTTAAAATACAATAAAAGCCAAGACAGGGTTAGTCTTTGTCTCCCTTAAACATCAGCTTAATGCATTCCAAGAGCAAGAAAGTGAATAAAGGGAAAAATGATCCCGAGTCCCTGCAAAGAGCATAAGCATCTGACATAATTGCTCAGCTCTCTACTAAACTGCAAATGCACTGAAGTTGACAGGCATGTTAGAGGGAGAGTTGGTCACTCCTGATCTTTGTGTTGGTTGCAACCTGATTAGGAACCCATTAAAAGCATGTTGCAGCTAAGTGCCCCTTCACTGGAATGTTGGTGGAGTTTTTCTGTGTTGGCTGTAAAGGGAAGAGATGTTTCTGTTACACTGTTTTGAAAAGGTGGATTGAGACTGCACGAGGTTTGTGCCACAGAGTTACTGGGCTCTCCTCTGCCACCTTCACTGCTTTATTCAGACCAAGTGCTGAGCTGAATTCAGAAAATATGGGTGAATGATGCAGCTAGGGAAAATGAGAACTTGGCAGCTAGCGAAGAGAACCTGTGAAAAGATGAAGGGGATACAGAGGAGTATATATGGTTTCTTAAAAGTATGGTAATTTAGTGCCATCTACTGTTAAATTATTGACTCTAGCACCCATAGCCTTCCTCTGAAACTCAGGAGAGAACTCAAAATTTGAATCGTATTGCCTTTCGTCTCTGACTTCCAAAATTAAGATTTCTAAGGGAGATTTTGACATTGAGATGGGATATTCTACAGGGGAGCTTCATGTTACCAAAGAAGCCAGAATTCTTCATCCAAGAAGTCTTTATGCCTTACTCATGGTTGAACAATGTGGTGGAGGATTATGACACAAATAGACACACATGTAGCCCACATGATTTCATCTAGGCATTATAATTTTTTGTTCTTTTAATACCTTTAACTTGAAAAATATCTGAACCTGGACAGTCTTTCATAATAGTTTGTGGCTGTGCCAGTGAGTGCAATGTTAGGTATGTACTTGTGAAGATGACCTTCATGGCTGAAATCTTCTCGATGGTTGGAGAAGGAACTATTGCCTGACAAACATCATAAGTAATCTCTTTGGAAGGAGCTAATAATTAATATCCTAATGACAGCGAGAGCTGCAGAAATTAGAAATGGGAAAACTTCCAGTTCCTGCATCAACTGTGGTAAACTTCCAAGAGTGTACTTTGTACCACATACTCTTAGGAAAATGTCTCGTCCACTTGTAAATACAGTGGTTAGTCAGGCCAGCTTCAAGAATACGCTTTGAAATGCATAGACCTCTTCTTTTTTCCTTTCTCTTGGATGCTTTTCCTGCCGTTTGTTACCTATTAAATTAGCAACTCCCTCATATCTGTGCTCTGGTTTAATCTGTGACTTAGAATGAAAAGGGGAAGAAGTATCAGGAGAAAGGGAGGATTGGCTAATAGTACTGGATGTAGTCTTCAACTGAGATTAACATCCTGATGTGAGATTCTCAGTCTTCAACAATTCTTTAACTGAAAACAGGCTGAGTTTATGGGCAGACTGGCTTTGCCATTCTTAGCATTTTCCTGGAACACAGTTTCACTACAGTCTGCAGTTCTCCTCACTTCTCTGTATACATTTCCTAATGCTACCCTTCATTTCAGTGCTGTGAACCTTTGTAAATGGGAGATGCCATGACCCAGCTATCCATTTGTCATCACTACCTAAAATACTAGCATTTTACTCTATTTGCTCTGACTCTTCTGCCATTTCTGTTCTTCTCACAATATAGAATTTATTGTCAAATCAGAGGAACGTGTGAAGAATTCTCTCTTTAGAAAAATAAAAATCTCCTTTTGGTGTCATACTTAATTGTACTTTTAATGTGTCTGATGCCATGGTTTCTTTGCTCTCCTTCACTGTTTTTCTTGCACACTAAGTGCATTATTCTTTCTGCTCCCCACCCCAGTACTCACTGAATGTGTTCTTGTACTCCTAGCCTGACTCCTGGGCAGGTAAGTAGTTGAGTCTCCAGTACATCACTCCTTTGCTGTCTCATCTTTCCTAGGTTCAGGAGTCTTTGCAGGGCATGGGAAGCAGTGCTGACAGCTGTGACAGTGAAACAACGGTGACATCGCACAGTGAGGAGCAGAAGACACCAATAGCCAAGGAACTGCCCTGTTTTGACAAGTTTGAGGAGGAGGAGGAAGAAGATGATGATGATGAGGAGGATTATGACGATGATGAAGAGGATATTATCTCTCAAGTAGAGAGACGAAAGGCATCTTCTGATAGAAGAAGGAGTGAAGATAGAAAAATTAGTGACTATAAAACTGAGCAGAATCAAGGACAAGAAAGCAAGTCATCTCATGTATCAGAGACAGTCCAAGGAGAGGTCAGCTCTAAAGAGGAAGACATTTCCAGTGAACAGAAAGAATCAGCCCTGCTGGAGGAAGGCAGTGTGTTCGAGTTTCCTCAGTACCACACACATCATATCCTCAAGTCGATGCAGTCGCTGGAAGATGGGGGCTCCTCCCCATCATCTGTGGACAGAGTTCACGTTGCCTTGCAGAGAGCTGAGATGAGGATCATCAGCTCACCTGACTCCAAGGCCAGGTGCACTCTGCTTAAGTCGAAAGATCTTCTGAGGAAGCAGAGACTCTGGTTTGCTGATTCTGGCTATCCTCTAAGGCGGTCTCAGTCTCTCCCAACTGCATTGCTGAGTCCAGTGAAAGTGGTGTCCTCTGTGAATGTTCAGCTAACTCCAGGAAAAGAGACTCTCTGCAGCCCTCCTTCCTTCACCTACAAGTACACGCGAGTGGAGGAGGACGAGACAGCAGCACCTGAGAGTGACAGAAGTGAGGACAAGGCAGCCTCCAGCCATCCCACGTGCAAATCCACACTGTTTATAGCGCCTTCATCCTCCAAGAAAGAGGCAGCCCAGGCTGGGCCCAGCAGGCTGTCTGAGGAGCTCAGTCCCACCAGGGTGCAGGGCTGCCCCCTGCACACACCAGCAGCCTTGTCCCAGTCCACGTGCTCCCTGCACTCCCTCCCCAGCGAGTGGCAGGAGCGGCCGCTGTGCGAGCACATGAGGACGCTCAGCACCCACAGCGTCCCAAGCACCTCCGGCTCTGCCTTCAGTGCCATGCTGTCCCCCTTCAGCTGTCCCTTCTTCCCGAGGCACGGAGTTCCTCATCGTCCTCTTGCCATGAACCCGCCCTCCACTGTGGAGATGCAGCTACGCAGGGTCCTACACGACATCAGAAACTCTCTGCAGAACCTCTCACAGGTAAGAAGAAGTCAAATTTTGTCTCTGGACAAAGGGGCTCCGTATTTTATCCTTATCAAACCAAGGTGATAACTGGAATATTCCTTTGTGCAGTTTAACAGATCAGGAAAAAAAGACATTTTGTGCAAGTCTGATTTGCTACAGTTTTAGGAGCTTCCGTTTAAAGAGGGGAATTTCAAGTGTTTAAAGGTGGGAGTTTTAGGTTAGATATGAGGAAAAAAATTTTCACCTGGAGTGTGGTTGGCCACTGGAACAGCTCCCCAGGGAATTGGTGACAGCACCAAGCCTGACAGAGTTCAAGAAGCATTTGGACAGTGCTCTCAGGCACATGGTGTGACTCTTGGGGTTGACCTGTGCTGGCCCAGGAGTTGGACTTTGATGACCCTTGTGGATCCCTTCCAAGTCAAAATATTTTATGATTCTGTGATCATCTTTTCAGTGCTCCACTATTTTTACATTTAATGTTTTCTTGTTGCAGCTAACCCAGACTGATTTTTTTTTCCAACATTTTTTATTTTTTAGCTTTTATGGATATTCTTGGATGGGAGGGAGGAACACTGTGCTCTTTATCAGCTATTATTTTAAGATAAGAATCATTAGCTTTAGATTCAAAAATTCATATTTAAAGAATCACAGAATGGTCTAGTCAGTCCTTTGATTTCTCTTCTCTTTGACATACTTCTCATCCAGCTGATAAAAATGTATTTTTTTCCTTACAAGTCACAAAGTTTCAATAATGATGTCAGTGATTGATCTCTGTGTGTTTCTGTGCTGTTTCATGCCAATCTATTTCACTTACAATTCTGGAGCTAGTCAACATGTTCTTGATACCATCAGTCTTTTATTAAGAATTGATTTTGTCAGGGCATGTGAAATTTTGTCCATCTCATCACTCAGAGAAGAAATGCTTGAGAATTCAAGCACGTAAATTTTACCAATTACTGCCGCACCTTCTGCTCCTCCTCTCCTGATTGCCAGCTGTCTCTCCTCTGCCATCCTGGTTCAGCTGTTTTCTTAGGTAGTGATCCAACTTAGGATCCTGCAAGCTCTTGCAGGAGGCTGTGTGGGCAAAGCAGTTACAGACTCTGCTCACTGATGTATGAATACATGAGCACTATTCAGTTGTAGACCTAAAATTTCTGTGCATTTAACCCAAGAGCAAACATGCACCTGGCTGCACCATAGTGCAGATGGTAGGCTGTAGTGGGCTTTTCTGGGCCCCTGTTATTTTACTAACTTTGCCACTTGTCCAAAGTTAGAGGTGAGTCCAGTTTTCCTTTGGTTCTATCAGCTGGCCCAGCTCCTCAGAGCAGAGTTTGGTTCCGTGACCAGCTCTGCAGCAGAGAGCTGCCGTCACCTCTGTTGTAAGTCAGCCACTGCTCAAGGTGGTGCTTATGGTGTGCCTGGGAGAAAGTGCTTGCAGAACTTAACCTTCTTTGGAGAATTCTCATGTGTACCAATTGCAGCCTTGAGCTATGTCAGGTTACAGTGTTCTCAGTACTTCTATCACACATACCATGCTGACAAAACTATTGAAAAAGAAACTTCTATATTACATCCAGAACTCAAGCTGGTTCAGTCAAAAAAAGAAAAAAAAATGGGGCATTGGAAGGGATGATAACATTTAGCCCACTTGCTCTTCCAGCATGTTTTGTCTGAACTAGTTTCATTTTGGGGGTTTGGTCCTTCTCACGGCAGAGGTTGGTATGAAAATATATTCCCTGCTTTTTCCTACAGTACAGATCGAGTTTGGCACATAGCATAGTCAATGGCTAAAGAAAAAGTCGAGATATTAAATATATGATTCTGATTTTAAGAAGGATTTAAGGAGGAGTAGATAAGGTGCTGATAAAACAGGGAACAGAGAAATCTGGCAGAGGAAAAATAAACCCATCCCCTTGATATGATCATGTTTGAGCAAAACTTCTCTATATGAATGAACATGCTTCAAATTTTCCATGGCATATCAATAGTCCTTTGAATTCTTTCAAAATTATATTGGGCAAGCTGTCTTTTTCATGTCTGAGAAGGTAAACCTCCTTGCTGTTTCCACTGTTCTTTGTTGTGCTGTGTCTGTACATGTAACAAACCCCTGGATTTTATCTGTTTGCCCCATATGTTGTTGCAACATGCAAATAGAAATTCTTCAACAATCTTGTTTTCATGAGAGTTCATTAGCAAGCTGGGGTCTTTGGATGTAGGCAATGTACTGAGATTCAAAACCAAAATGGACAAAAATTCCCCAAACTAAGAACTGAAGAAAATCCCATGACATACTTGACTGTAATAATGATTTCAAAATGGAACACAGTTTAATTTGCTCAGTTCTGGTTTTGGAGTTGTTCTTTTTATCATTAGTGAAGACAATTGTGACTACTAAGTTGACAGTTGGGTCAACTCAAGTTGAGACCACTTAGTTTTTATTTCTACTCACTGTGTCAGATGGTCGAGCTGAGCTTTGGTGCATGCCTGTCAGCTAAGAAATGGTGCTGCCATTTTGTAAGGTTGCCTTTTTACAACACAGTATTTCCATGGATTGCAGAAATCTCAATGCCAGAAAGGTCATGTTTTAACAGAGGCTGCTTCTGGAGTGTCTGCATTCGAGAGGATGCCTTTCCCATTTCAAATTGTTTGTTTCTTCCCACCAGTACCCAGTGATGAGGGGTCAGGATCTTTCAGCTGCCACTGGTTACACTACTCAGAGATCATCCATTCTACCTCTCTATGAAGTAAGTGATCCTGTTTATGCAGTGGTACTGAGCCAAAATAAAACACAAAGGAACATCCTAAATGTGCCACAGATTGTGCTAACTTTGGGCAGTTCCTTGTCTTTGCTCTCAAAAGAGAGCTTCCTGCAAATAATGTTAAAAAGGGATTCATCTATAGCAATTGATTACAATAGAAAACAATTAGATTAAATCAATTCGTAGAAACCCATGTATTTGCTTGTATGATACAGCTAAAAATGCTGTTTTCTTGAGTCTCTGTGAATGCACAAAATGCAGCTTCCATCATATACTGAAGTTGCTGTGGTGCTGTTAACTCAAAGGGCACATCTGGGCAAATGTGGTTACAGGATCCAAACTTCCTTTATTTCCCATGTAATTCATTATCATGTTTTTATTTCCCCAGAATACTTTCCAGGAGCTACAAGTGGTGAGGAGAAATCTAAATTTATTCAGAACCCAAATGATGGATTTGGAATTGACTATGTTGCGTCAACAGACCACAGTTTATCAGCATATGACAGAGGAGGAAAGGTAAAATGATGTTTTGTTTTGTTTTGGTTTTTTTTTAAAAAAAAAGAAAAAATTATCTAGCGTATGGGAAAATGCATTGCTGCCCTTGAAATCAGCAAGAAGTCTTTTAGTTTGAATTTGAACAAGGCTAGAGCTGAATTTTTGAATTTTTTATTTACTCTTTTCTTTATACATCTTCATTCTAGACTTTTTTATTCTTTGTTGCTTCCAATCCCCATTTCTCACTATTTTTTTTTTCCGTATCCTTTCTCTAAAGTGATTCTGCAGCTGCAGTTTTTAAGGGCTTTTATCATAATATACTTGAACAGAGGATATTGCAGGGGAAAAAGGCGTAGAGATTCTCATTTTCAATCACTCCCATCTTTGTAGATGTCAATAAAGAATGAACACAGTAGCATTCAGATGCTTTTCCAACTTTCAGTGGCTACCCAGCAGGCTACAGATGGCATTCGTATTCTGGCTCCGTGTGTTTGTGCTCACCAGGAGTTCAGTAGCAGCAGATCTGGAACAATTTTTAAAACTGATTATATATTTAGTTTAGTTGAATCAGTTCTTGGCCTATCACTTTAAAAGTAAACATGTTTGAAATCAGTTGGCTGCCTTAGACCGTGGCTTCCTGGCCAAAATGTAGCTGTGAATGCTGGGGAATCTATAACCACGCAGGAGAAGTAACATGTGATTACTGCATTACTCTGTGGGGCTTGTTCTTATCAGTTTGAAATTGCATTTGATTAGATATATGTAGAAATACTGATTTCTTCTTCATTTAAAGCTAAAATGTTTGGAGAATATTCTGTGATACCCTATGTTGTTTTGTTTTTTCTCTGGAGTCACATGTATTTTCTATAAATGGAAAAAGACTTCTGTTCCATATAGGCATTCAGCTAATTTTTCTGGGAATTATCCATGTCCCACTTTGAATTCCCTTGTATAAAGTCCTTTCCCTGTGGCCCTGTCCTGCTCAGTCACCTGTTTGCAGCTGAGTGCAGTGAATGCTTTTGTGTTCCCTGTGATGGCCTTGCTGCAGATACGAAGCTGATCAGCTGCAGAGCCTGAGGAAGTCTGTCCGCATGGAGCTGCAGGAGCTGGAGATGCAGCTGGAGGAACGTCTGCTTGCCTTGGAGGACCAGCTCAGAAGTCTGCACATGTCTTCACCTTACAGACCTCAGACACACTTAGTAAGTATTAGTTTTGCAAGACCATTATGTGTTTTCTCAATGTAATGCTCATCACAGAATCATAGAACAGTTTGGGTTGGAAGGGACCTTTGAAGATCGTCTAGTCCAACACTCCTACAGTGAGCAGGGACAAATAATAACTCATAACTGTTACAACTCTTTTAGAGTGGGATGGAGTCTTGGGACTCCAATGATGCCATGGGTATTATCAGGGGTCGTATTTTCTCATTTTCAGTCAGTATTTCATCCTGGGGAAAAAGTGTGTGACTTTCTTGGTGTTAATACATATTAATAAATACCTTCTGGGGTTCTTGGGCTGAAAAAGGCAGATCTCTTCTGCCAGTGCTTTCTTCTTTTTCCTCTTCATGACCCTGAGATCTCACAGTCTTGGTAGCTAGTGCTCATGTCTAAAATCCTTGGAGTGTGGTGATGGGATTTCTGGAGTTTTTCTAGACTGATTTTTTTGGGAAATTAGGGCAGAGAGATGAGAAATTCACAGTGTTTCTCTCCCAAGAAATGGAGTGTGCTTTCTCTCTAGCTCTGCCAATCCATGGCAAAAAAAAAAACCCAAACAAAACCAACCGAACAAAAAAACAAAACCCAAAATGGGAAAATCCCATTGTCATCAGCTTTTATCTCCACTGCCTTTTGTTCTAGCTCCTTCAGATGAACACATGGCTCCCTGACAAACAGTGGGAGAAGCTCTGCACTCACGAATACTCCCCAAACGCACAAGAAGGAGAATAAAAGGCATTTGTCTGTGTTTGTTCATGGCATGGCAATATACTTTCACTCAGCAGAAGACTGTTCCTCTTTTTTCTGCTGCAGTTCTGTTGTCAGCCAAACAAAAGAAGAACAGACGAAAAGTATCATATGCTCTTCATGGGTTTCATTTCTCTTTCTTAGCCAGTCCTCTTCTGTAGAAGCAGCACAGGCCACATCTTCCTCTTCAGTGTTTTGTCATGGGAAAAAAATTGAAACCCAAGAACAGGAAAATATGGTATTGCTGTGATCTCAAGCCAAACTCGCGTTCTTTGAACCACATAAATATCTTTTTATTTGTACATCCTTTTATAGAAGAGGGCCAGCTTTAAAAATGACTGAAATAAACTTTCTCCAACCAACTCTGTTTCCTGTTTCCAACTTTCTGATTTTACAGAAAGTTGTCTGAGATGCAGCATGTTTATATGCTAGCTTCTGAGAGCTCTCAAAAAGTCCTAAGTGCATTAACTTGACTTAATTTTTCAGGGTATGTATGGAAGCAGGAGTGCTGATAATCTGTCATGTCCTTCTCCATTAAACGTCATCGAACCAGTAAGTAATTGTTGTGTACTCTATTTTACTGATGAAAAAAACCAGGAAGGCTTTACTATAAAAAAAGGTTTCGGGAGATTAATTTGACACATAATTTTAGAAATACTTTACTCCCTTAAATAGCTTTGTTGAAAACAGCTACAATTTTCCTTAAGCAAACTGAACTATAGGTGTAAACAGCTGTAGAGTCTTGTTAGCTTTTAAGAGGAATACATAGAAGTGAGGTTTTTTTCATTTAGTTGATACAAATGGTTATACTACCTTGTGAATTTTCTAGGGAAAATTATGTCTTATATTTCTGTGCATTTTCTGCTAATGAAAAGAAGTAGTTCAAAAACTGCAGAAAGTAAAGAACAAACAAACAAAAATCAAGCCCTTACGTGAGTCTCTGTCAATGGCTCTGGCAAGATGTATCCATATTGCAAGAGTCGGTGGCTTGGGGAAGTGCCACAATTTTTATTTATGTTGGCTTTCAAAAAGGCACATTCCTTTTTATGATACTCTTTGTTGCAGTCATAAAGACAAAGTATATATTTATTTTATAGCTGTATTTGTTACATGGAGAGAATGAGTAAGTGATTAATAAATAGCAAGGAAACATAGTTGGGTCTGTACGTGACTTTTTTGTATGCTTATTTGGGACTGTTTCTTTTCTGAATCCTTAGGTCTCTGAGCTTATTCGAGAGCAGTCATTCCTGAAGTCTGAACTGGGTTTAGGACTGGGAGAGCTTGGACTGGAAACTCTCCCAGCAGAGGGTACAGAGTCCATATTCTCCCATGGAAATTCGGATTCCTCTTCAGTGTGCTCTGGTCACACAGGTAGAAAAGCTAAGAGTCAAAGCAAGAAGTTGTACCGAGCCTCTGTTGCCTTAACACCAACTCCCCCAGTAAGAGCTGGACAGCAGATGGAAAGCTCTGAGGAGCTTGCAGACTTCAAGCCAGAGGTGGAGCACAAGCTTGACAAAGTCCCTCTCATGCCTTCGGCTGATGAAATCCACAGAGCAGTGGAGCAGGAGGAGCTGCAGCAAGTCATACGGGAGGTGAGGACGGAGGGGCTGAGATCTGGGATGCTTGAACCGAGTTCTCTGAAACCTAAAAACAAGGCTGGCTCTAACTCCTGTCCACCAAGGTTTTTCCTTCCCTCTCCAGCCAAGGCTCCATCCTGTTGCTGTGCTGCGTCTGAAGGCTCAGAACATGTCAATAGGTGCTGGAGCCACAGCTGTATTTATGTGCAAAGCAGCTTTTTCAGTGACAGTGGTTAGCATGTAAATTAATAGCTAAGTATGGCCGGCAAAGAACTTGCCATCTTTACTGCTTGGTTAAGCAGCAGTATTCCAGATCCCCAAGTGAGAATTTCTGTCATGTTTGCTTGCTAAAATGCCAAACTGGAGTTAATTGGAGTGGTGAAATAATGTTTCTGAAAAAACCCTGTAGTAGATGTTAAGCATACTTTCCCATTCCCTCTAGCCCAACCACTAAGGACTTCAGGAGTGTATGCTGAAGGCAGGTGGGAAGTTATTTCAGAGTTTAAGAGTGATCTTGGACCAATCCTATTGGGCTAGTTTTATTGGCAGTCAATGAAAGTGAGGAGTGCTTGGGTTTTGTTCCTGTGGGCCAGGTTAAGGAACAGGACTAAAACAATGTGTTTTGTTAGTGGCATGACTGCAAAGCTCACTGGCAAGTAATGTAACTGGGGAAAGGAGGCCAAAGAAACTGCTTGTTCTGAAAAGAAGTGCCTGTGAAAAAGTGGAGCAAACTCTGCTCTGAATACAGAAATGGGAATTGAGAACTTGTGGATTTTATTCCCTCTTCTTCATCAGAGAGGGACTGCTTAGCCTTTAGCTGAGGGTCATTGGACCCTTAGCCTTTAGCTTGTCCCTTGAAGCTTTGGTATGGCTCTGCCATAGACCACTAATGACTAGGTAAGATGTCATGCTTAGAAATGTGCAACAGGCCAGGCTGTGATGCTGTGCTACCTTCCAGGTCTGCCTGTGTTGAAGCTGTGGATAACTGGAACCAGCTTTACCTTAGCTTTGTCTTTGAAATGGATGACATGCAGGCCACTCATCAGAAGACTTGCACATGAGATATTTATCACTGTGCTGCTGATTCTGCAGTGAAGCCAGGATGTGGCATTTTTATCCAGGCTGTCTGTAAAAATCCATGTGTTAGGGCAGCGGTGCCATGGTGGAGGGTTGCTGAAGGAGAAACCGAGATAGAAGGGAGAATTGTAATTCAAATGCACTGCAAAAGCAGCAGAGACAAAAAAAATCTGGAGTCAAAGGACAGAATTATTTCAGTCAATATTTTTTCTGAGGTTAGCCTCTGTGAAAGTTCCTCTTTAGCTTCATTAATTGATAGCAAATAAAGATATGTACTCTTTGCACAGAGATTGTTATTTGGGTTGTGTGTCACTGAGGACATTGTAATGCTGAAAGAATCCACACTGAACTGAGAGGCTACTATTCAAAGATGAGTAGTCAGCAAACAACTGAGCTTGACTCACTTAGTGAATATTTGAGCACACAGAGAGATTGTCCCTCAGTTTAATTTCATTGGCAATGGGTTCCGGATCAACTCAAGATTCTCAGCATGAGGGGTTCTGCAGGTCAGAGTGGAGATGCATTGGCTCAAAGCACCTGGTAGATTTTGAAGAGACAGAACATGCTATTAAACACTTATCAGGAAAACCTTTTTTATTTCAAAAGAGCTAAAACAGAACATAAATTGAAGTATGCCTTGCTTAAATAGCCCTGTTGTTAGCTAAGGAATTCCAGTTCCATTGTCAAAAGAAAGAAATCTGGTAGGATGCATTCTTGATGTGTGCACTCAGAAATATTAAACCCTTGCTTATTCCTCCCCTTCTCTGAAGATGTGTGACCTTGTGCTGTGGGGAGAAAAGCCAGGCAGTGGGTGTGATATGCCTGGGTGGGCTATGCCTAGGTGGGCTGTAATGCATGTGAACTTTGACCTGTAACTATTTGCTCCATGAAAAAAAGGTTTTAACTTCTAGCATTAATGGACTAACTCCCACTGGAAAACATTCAGCAACATGAAGTGTTAAAATACCAAACAGTAGCTCTCTTGATGAAATACAGCCTGACCTCCACAGGATTATCACATGAAGTACTTACTGCTTGGCTTGTGTAAGTCACAGTGTCACTAGGAATGCCACCAGGCCCTCTCACTCTGCCATCTCCAGTTTAAAAGATGTGATAGTTTAAAGATCTTTCTGCTAAAGAGCAATGGAAGTTTTGATTTTGCTAACAGTTCTTTATTATAAAGGACATTTAATCAAGTTGCACTAAAGAAATGTATGATTTTCCTGTCCACATCTGCTTTAGGAGGCTGTAATGAGTCTTTATGGGACAAAGATGGTCAGGCAGAGAATCTTCCCTTTTCTATTTTCCATTGAAATCTGTGTTAGCTCAGCATCCCTCAAAATGTCTGTAGGTTGTTCTTGTGTGCAGGTGTTGGGTTCCTCATCTTACTGTCTTGAGCATAAAAATTCACCAGCTGCTGCCATGAAGAAGTGGCATGGGAAGAAAATAGAGTAAGAAACAATTCTTCTAATTTTAGTTATAGAAAATGTGCTTCAAGATCAGAAGTATGAGCACTGTGAAAAGCCTCGTTCCCGTTTTTCATTTGTAGGTGAAGAACACCAAGCTCCAGATTAGCCACAGTGGCACACTTGGCTCAATCAGATCTTTATTTAGCAGCATCATAATATTGCACTAGTGGTAATTCTTTTATAGGGAGAAAGATCATTGGTTTACTGTTTAAATCTATGAATGTGATACTCTGTTTTCAATGCAGTGTTGAGTATTGGTGTTGTATCAACGTAGTAAATGTACCATAAATGAGTGCTTTCTCCCATTTTTCAAATGATCCATTTTTCATTCACTTGCTAAAAATAATTGATGGAGCATTCATTGATGCTTTTCTGTCTTTTGTACAGAGGAAGCCTTGGCAGCAGGCTGTGCCCTCTGCTGAGCAAATAGAAGGTGCACCTTGCCCTAAGTAATTTATAATGGAAAAGGCAAATATTGGCCACTGGTGGCCACACACGCGTGGTACTGAGTCACTGCAGGAGTCAGTACTGTGCTTGCCACACAGGAGTGACCTTGCTGAGTCTGGAGGGGGGAGGAAGCAGAGGCTGTGAAAAGAGGCAGTGGAGGGTGGCCTTCTTGTCATCCAGACAGGAAGGTGAGAAGCAGAGGGCTCAAATAATCAAGGTCAAGGCAGAAGTTGTTGGAAGAGCTGAGAATAGAACAGGAGCTGCCTTGCTTCCAGTCTCTAAATTGTTACAAGACTGTCTGTCCTAGTAGACCATTTACTTGCTAATTTGGGAAGCTTTTATCAGCTTTTTTTGGAAAGTGAGGTTTATTTTTGTCTGTCTGTTGAGAGAAGGGTACAGAATGGCTGTTGTTTAGCGTACTTGCAGACCCACCCCATGTGATTCTGAAGAAGAAAGGTGGAGAGAGCACTGGGGGCTCTTCTAGGCCTGCTGGACAGTTGGGGTGCTGTGTGCAGGTTTCCCTGTGCCTACATTTCTAAATCCCAAAGCCATTACTAATCTGACAGTGATTCTAGAGCTCTGTACATCAGTGTGTGCATCAGTATAGACATCCTCTGGACTTTCAGCTGTGGGTGAAACGGGCCCTATTACACAATGGCTTTTCTTTTGTCTGTTAATCAGCAAACAACCCAACTGGAAACTTGTTTCCCAATAACATTATAGTCTTTGAATTTCTGCTTGATGCAAAATAGTAATGAAACGAGGAACTTTGCCATTAATGGCTTAGGGATTGAATTGCCTGCCAGAGAGAACAGGGGATAAATAACCTGTTGCTAATGCTGCTGCCACCCTTCTGACGTTGTTGCTTAATCCTTTTGACGCACCAGGAAAAGGGGAGACTTACATGTAAAAGAAAAATGTGCTGCCTAACTGGGCTGCTGAGTGCTTCTGTGTGTGACCCTGGGCCAGCCTCTGGCTCTTACCCCCTACACTCTCTCAGTCGTTGTCCTTCTCTGTCCTTGGAACTGCGTCTGACTTGTCCCTCCTGAAGACCATCCAAAAAAATAAGTTGGTGCCAAAGATTTCTTATACTTGCAAGAAGCCCATGTTGTTTTTCTTTGTCAGGCCCTGCTCCTTTCCAGCATAATACCCTCTTTGTGTAGAGCTGTTTTGCCTCCTTTTCTCCTTTGTTTCCTTCACTGTAGCCATCAGTGCTCTGCTCTTCTTTCATTGTAACCTCAGCCACACTCACATGCCTGCTACTGGAAACTCCTAGGTGTGTTTTCTATAAAACTTAATGGGTAAATGCTTTGGCACAATCCTGTGCAAAATGGCCTTTGCTGGCATAAATCACACGCCAGTGATGTGAGCAGTGATGATGTGAGCAACTGCTGAAGTTCTCTTTCTTTCCTGCTGAAAGTATGCAATTAGGATTCATCTCCTTTGGAATTATATGAAAACAACAGCTCATGTTCATGAACTTGGACCTGTTCTACTGTGTAATCCATTTGTGAAGGAGACCAGTTCTGCCTTCCTTTTCTATAAAAACTTGTCATAAAGTAGTGCATTTGGGATGCTTTTGATGTCTATATCCTGAAATGTTTTTTTCAGAATTCTGCATAGTTGAAACATATTTTTTTCTTAGCATAAATCCAGATATCCTAAGTGTAAACCATAAATATATTTACCATCTGGAAAACTAGAACTAGTTTGGTTTCCATTTATACAATTTGCAAGAACTTCAAAATTACTTACAGTTATTTTTCCATTCTTCTAATGTTTTTCCATTCACAGTTTCGAAAGTTGACTTTTTGGTGGTGCATGTTTTCATATGTTGGTAGTGTCAGACATGTCTGCAATATCATTTAGTTTTATCCATTGGTTATATAACTTACTGACCTTAAACTTTGGCTGATCCCTTTCAGATCAAGGAATCTATTGTTGGTGAAATAAGACGAGAAATAGTAAGTGGATTATTAGCAGCAGTATCACCCCAAAGCAGATCTGCAACTGCAAAACAAGATACACAGCCATGAAACTGGTACTACAGGTAATCTTTGGGGATCTGCAAGAGCCAGATTTTATTTCTATTTTAATTGTACAGAATATCATTGCTAACTTAAACCTTGCTTTGTTTGCACTTTCCCCATGAAATATAAGTGATCAAAATTGAAGTTCATTAAATACACTTATAGTCCTGGATAGATTTGGAAAATCAGCTGGTTTGTGGTTTGACCCATTCTACTGTCAGGTTTTATAAAGTGATTGATTTTTAGTTTCAGTTTGCTCTTTGATGGCTTTTCATGTGAATACATCATGCAAGAGGATTTCTGTAGTTTGCTTGCCTTAGATATGAATAATATCAAAGCACATACTTAAACATAACAAACAGACTTCTGAAATCTAATTTATGTCTTCATTTTCCTTTTTTTTCCTGTAAGGTTGGATGTAGTCGGAAGTGCTGTGGGATTCTGCTTTGGGCAGCACCCACTGGTGACAGTGGCAAGATGGTTTTGCTCCAGGAGGTGTTAAAGCTGCTGAGATGGGCTCCTGTGTTCGGCGCTTGGTTCTCCGACGTGAACTTTTCCTTGAGTTCGTCTGTAAGGACTCAGACACTTTAACATTACTTTCCTTAAGGCATCAGCAAAGTTGTGTCACTCTGAAAGGTTTTGTATTTATTTGTATGTCCCTGTTGTAAATTTTTATGTAGCTAATTTCTTTGTCTAATGATGCATCATGAAACTTGAAGATTTCCAGACATAACCGATTTATAAATAACACGTATACATTCAACCTAGCTTTTTTTTAAAAAAATAGAAAAAACCCCACAACAACCCCTCCCAAAACACTGACCTCTATGAGGTATTTATTGTGCAATAACTGATCCACTTTAAGAGCTTGAAATAACCAATAATGGTTTCCACTGCTGTTACTTAGTGCCACTTCAAAAGAAGGAAACAATCCTGTTGTAAAAATTGCTGTTAATTCTTGAGGCGGTTACTATTAGCAGAGTGGTAGAATGACATGAGGTTACTCTTAAAACTACTTAAAGTTCTGACACTGAAAGCCTTATCTTTGTGTAGAAGACAATTTTTGACTAATTTTATTTGCTTCTTTACTGTTTGCTCATCCCTCTATAGGAAAGTGCCTTATTTAAGCACTGGGGTGGGTTTTTTGTTTTGGTGTTGGCTACTCGCAGTCATACCAAGGGAAGTTCTCTTCTGCTTCATATTAACCAAAATGCAATAAAAATACTATCTTGTGAAAGCAATTAGGATTTGCAACTTGGAATGCATGAATGACCTTGCTTATATTATGGGGAAAATGGAAAAAATCTCTTTTCCTTCTCCATCCCTCACTGAGTGTATTTTCGGTCAGCCTGGTGAATATCTGATTGTTCCAATGGAGCAAATTGGAAGTCATTGGAGTTTTTATGTGGTCAAATAGACATTTAGTGGATATATAATATCCCTTTTGGCTGTGCTTGAATTCTCTTTACTCCTTTGCCATTTCCATCTACTAAAACTCTTTACACTATGTCAAGGTCTTAAATCAAAAATAGTTTCAAATATCACAATATTATATGAAAAAGTTTATAAAATTTTAAATTGTGTTAGGAAGACACACAAGGGCTGATTTCTTTTGAAAAGTGTATATTAAACCAATAAAATATTTATTTTGCCTATAATCTGTGTCAGTGTTTTGTTCTGTGCACGGTTTACTCTTAAGCAAAATAAGCAAGATTTGATCAAACAGTACACAGAATGGGAAACAGCAGGCAACCTCAGGACTTGGGTTTCCAAAAAGCTTTCAGATGTTCAGGGAACCCTGAAAGGTGAGAGCAGTGTTTGCACTTCAAACCACTCTCTTAAGCTTGTTGGCTTCTGTTGCCTGGTGCAAGCGGTTGGTTGGTCTTGACTTCTCCTCAGAGTTTGTCCCTGTAAGTAGAGGCTCTTGAAAACCTTATTCTGCATGTTGAAAAGCTGAAAGACAAACTCTGGCAGCCCTGACACGTGGCAATCCCTACAAGTGGTAAGTTGCAGTAGATTCCTGCCTTGCTTTGCAGTTTGCATGAGCACGCAGCTCCTTTCCAGAACACCACAGGAGATCAGCCAGCCAGCCCCACGTGCCTGCAACCGTCCATTCCAAATGGCACGAACCCAAAACCTGCTCAGCCTGCTCCCCTTGTCCCCCAGACAGATCCATTAACATGCTTGACCACTAAGGTAGCTCCTGTGCCTTTGAGCTGCTCAAAGCAGCTTTTCAAGAAAGGTGACAACTGCAGCTCTTAGGGAGTGATGGAGGAAAGCACTCGAGGAGCTGGTGGCAGATGAGAAGGAGCTGCTGACAGCATCTTCCATGGAGACAGCAGCCTCACTTCCTGCTGCTCCACCAAGAAAAGTCATTGTTGGTAACATCCCAGAGTATCTGGGGTACTTTATCTTGTGGCTTGTATAAGAACATTTGATCCCAGCAGTGCAAATCCTGGTGTTTAATATTTCCCGAGAAATGAAAAATGCTGCCAAACTTTCATCTAACTGACAGAAGGCAGATTGCTGAGGTTTGGCCATAATTTCAAATAAAGACATTTCAAAATGACATTTCTAAAACTGTGCTAAAATGAATGGACATAAAAGCACCTGGTTTTCCATAATCTGGATAACATATCTTTGCCATTCTTAAAGACACTTCCTGCTAATATTTTCTGAGTGACATATATGTAGATATAGGAATGTCTATAAACTGCTTAAAAAATTTTAGTGTATCTGTCATATAGGTTAAGCTGAGCTGGTATCAATTCTGCTGACAATTGTGTTTGTGCCTTAGGAACAGCCATCATTACTATTGGACACACACCTAACCTGAGTGACTTATCCTCATGAGTTTCTGCACATGGACAGTTTTTCTTTTGTTTAATGATTCAAACTGCTACTTTCCTTGCAAATTAGTGTTGTCTTTTTTTTTCTCCCAGCTTTCTGGAATCTGATCTGAGTTCTATGCAGATTAAGACAGCTTTATTAGTGGCTGATAAATATTGGCCAATCAAATTTGCAGTGAATAAAGCCAGACAGCGTTGCCAGAGTATTTTGGATGCTTTTCTAAGGTTTGCTATGACAGTGACCTTTGTCACTGCCAGTTGGCTGTAGGAGCCCCAGGAGAACCCACCTGATCAATGTGGCTTAAAGACTTGTTCTGTTGGTGGAATTTTGGCTTTTTTGGTCATGGGTTGGTTCATATGGCACCGGGCTTGCTGGAGACAGGTGGGGTTCACTTGGCCAAAAGGGGGCAAAGGACTCTAGCCCATGGGTTGGTAGTGCTGATTTGAGAGGGCTTGGAAGGGGGAGGGAGGTAAGACCAGGCTCACTAGAGATGGGCCTAGGGGCAGCGTGCCAGTGCTGGGTGTGGAATCCATAGCCCAGCTGAAGTGCTTCTGCACCAATGCACACAGTGCCAGTGACAAACAGGAGGAGCTGGAAGCCGTGTGCAGCAGGAAAGCCATGACTTAGTCTCCCTCACAGAAATGTGCTGCGACTGGAGTGCTGCAGTGATGGGTACAGTCTCTTCCAGAAGGGACAGGCGAGGGAGCAGGGGCAGCAGGGTGGATAGGTACATGGGGGAGTGTTTATTCTGAGCCAAGGATACTGATGATATGGTTGAGTGCCTGTGGGTGGGAATCAGGGGGGAAGGCCAGCAAAGCAAAAATCCTGGTGGGAATCTGGTACAGACCACCCAGCCAGGGTGAGGCAGCAGATGAACTCTTCGATAAGCACCTGGCTGATGTTCCATGATTGTTGGCCCATGATCTTGTGGGAGGCTTTAACTTGCCAGATGTCTGCTGGAAACTCCACACAGAGGAGAGGAGTCAGCCTAGGAGGTTCCTGGAGTGTGTGAAAGAGAACTTCCTGACACAACTGCTAATTAAGCCTGCTGGGGTGGTGCCCCACTAGATCTGTGTACAAACGGAGAAGGGCTGGTGGGAGATACTGTGCTCAAGCCAGCCTTCAACCACAGAACCTTGAAATGGTAGTTTCTGGTTCTTGGTGAAGTAAGGAGAGGGATCAACAAAACCTCTGCCTCGAACTTCTAGAGGGCAGACTTTGGCCTATTCAGGACACTGGTTCAGAGAGGCCCTTGGGAAACAGTCCTTAATAACTAAGGGGTCCAGCAGGGTTGAACATACTTTAAGAAGGAAATCTTAAAGGTGCAGGAGCAGACCATCCCCACGTGCTGGAAAAAGACTGGCCTGGCTGAACAGGGAGCTTTCACTAGAGAACTCAGGAAAAAAGAGAGACTGAAAGAAGGAGCAGGCAACTCAGGAAGAGCTCAAGGATGTCATTAGGTCTTACAGAAAAATAATTATTAGGCAAAAGCTCAGCTAGAACTCAGTTTGGCCACTGCTGTGAAAGACAGTAAAAACTGTTTTTATAAGTACATTAACAACAAGAGGCAGAATGAGGAAAAGCTCCATCATTTATTGGACAGGGCGGGTAATGTTGTCACCAAGGATGAAGAAAAGGCTGAGGTACTTAATGCCCTCTTCCCCTCAGCCTTTAACAGACAGACCAGTTATCCCCTGGGCAATCCCTGAGCTGGTAGATGGGGACAGGGAGCAGAATAGGCCCTGTGCAATCCAGGAGGAAGTATTTAGTGACCTGTTGTGCCATTTAAATACTCACAAGTCTGTGGGGCCAGATGGGATTCACTTGAGAGTACTGAGGGAGCTGGCAGAAGAGCTTGCCAAGCCACTCTCCATCATCTGTTATCAGTCCTGGTTAACCAGAAAAGTCCCAGCTGGAGACTGCCCAGTGTGACACCCACCTACAAGAAGTGTTGGAGGGAGAATCCTGGGAACTTACAGGCCTGTCAGCCTGACCTCAGTGCCAGAGAAAGTTGTGGATCGGATTATCTGGAATTCAATCTCACGATGCGTAGAGGACAACCAAAGGATCAAGCCCAGCCAGCATGGATTTTGGGAAGGTAGATCCTACTTTGCTGGTGTGAACTTTTTATGACCAGGTGACCCGCCTAGGTGGATGAGGGAAAGACTGTGGATGCAGGCAGCCTTTGATAAGTGTTTCCCATGGCATTCTCCTAAAGAAGCTGGAAGGCCACAGCTTGGACAGGTGCACTCTTTGCTGGCTTAAAAACTGGCTTGGTGGCTGGGCCCACAGAGTTCTGGTGAATGGTGCTGCATCAAGTTGGTGGATTTTATGAGTCTGTGATTCTCATATAAAGTCAAGGGCTGTGTTTTTGAAACCCTGATAGCTTGCTGGGTATGCTACAGCAACCTCCCTGTTAATGCTAAGACAGACTGGTCTTTAGCCTGCTGCAGAGCAATACATGCCTGTGGCACAGCTCAAATCAGAGGTTTGTGGGCCTTGTAGTGAAGAATTTTGATTGGTTTTTCCTAAGGTGAGTAAGTATTTTTCTAGCCCTCTCTGTCACAGTGAAAATCCCCAAAAGTTACCTCTGCTGCAGTGTGGAGGCATCTCAGCGTTCAGCAGCTGGAGGCAATAGCTGGGAAGTTGGGAGCAGCCCCACATCATTTGGGCTGATGCTGTGGTGCCTGTGAGGCACAGCTGCAGCTCACCCACAGCACCGTGTCTGAGAGCTGGCAAGGACTGAGGATGGCCCTGGTGCCAGCTGCAGGAAGGAGAAGAGGCTCCTGCTGCTGGCAGTTTCTGCAATGCTGTTTGGAGACAGAACTCAGAGCACACCTGCCACTGCCAGAAGAACTGATAAGCTCTTGAAGCTCTTTCAGGTACTTTTGCTGACCATGACCTCTGGGGAGGGAAGGCTGCCTTGTACCTCCTGCTTTTTCTAAAACTGTGGTGTGCAATTCCTCAGCAGTCTGATGCCTTAGGTTTTAACTTTTATATTTTCCAAAATCCTGTACTGCTTACTGTGTAACTCTGAGGTTTCTTGTAGCCTGTTCATTTCTGCTCTCTCGTGCTGAGAAGTCATAACAAAGCCTCTCCAGGTCTGCTCTCCAAGGACACCCAGACCGTCCTAGGCCCAAAAAGTGTAAACTAAAAGCCTCTGAAAGGGGGCCAAGCTGAGGGGAATTACATCATTAAACTGAAGCTTTAATTGGAGAATTAACCCTGGCTGTGCAAATGAACCAAACCTGTAAAGGTGTGAAGAACTCGTGACCCGTGGTCCATCCTGGGGTCCACTTTGGCAGCAGCCTCTGGCTCCCGGGGTGTACCTTGAGGGCCCTTCAAATAAATCCCCACCTTTATTCCCTTACTCCTGCCTGGTCTCTGTTTTCAGGTGGCCTCTTAAGGCATCAGTCTGCCTTTAGTGGGCAGGTGATGCCCAAGATGCTCCCTGCAGAGCATTTTCTCAGCAGGGCTTTGCTGTGCTCGCTGTGTCCCCTGAGGAGCCCGGAGGGAGCCGTGCTGGTGCTGCCCAGGCGCGGAGTGCTCTGTGCTGGGCGGGAGGGGCAGCGGCTGCTCTGCCTTTGGGCTCTCTGTGTGTGCTGGGCAAACAGCTGCCACTGGAAATACAGCGTGGGGCAGGACATTTGCATTCTGTTATACCTCAGGTACATCTCTCCTAATGGAATTGGGAGTGGGAACAAGAGCCCAGTTTGGAAACTGAAGTAATTCATGACTAGCGGTGTAAAACAAAATCTGAATTACTTGAAAAATTTTCTTTTGGAGGATTTTTTTCCATAGAGAACAAAGCCAAAACTCTGAAACTTGGATGGTGTCATAAAATAGAATTATTGCTGGTTAGATGGCTTCAGTCCAATGCAACAATTTTTTCTGAATTAGCATGATAATGTAGAAATGATACACGATTTGATTTTCAGGAAAAAGAAGAAACTCATTAACTTGATATACAGCAAATTTGATTTTTCATATGTGATTTTAGATGTGATGGCAGTCTTTTGTATTCATGCCACAGAATAAAAATGCACAATATTGTTAAGAGAGCTCTAACAATAGAAGGCAAGACAATTAAAAAAAAAGGAAAATCACTTGATGATTCCTTATAGCTTGTATATTATATCTTTCTGCATAGATGCTTGCTGAATGATGGTGAATACATGCAGAAATATATTTTTCTTTTTTGGTCAGGGTAAAAGGAGAAATCCTGGACAACATCTGTGTAATGAAATGGTAGCAATGAGAGAGCAGCATAGTGACAAGCCAGAATTGCCTCAGTGAGTGAGTAGCTGTTCTGCTTGCTGTGCAATCTGGAAACTGAGGTAGCCCTTGGCTCCTGACTTGTCCCTACTCATGGAGCAGCCCCATTCCTGCTACTCCTGACACCTATGTAGGAAATAGCCAACAACTGTGCACCAGCCACCTTGCTCAGGTCACCAAAACCTGGATCCTGTCCTCCAGGTGTGCCTCCAGCTGTGTCCCTCCAGTTGTGTCCCTCCAGGATTGCTGTGACTTCTTTTAGTCAAGCATGTTCTCAGAATGGGAGGAGAAGGCAAGAAAGAAGAAACATCTCAAGAGTTTCAAATTCAAAAATGAGAATTTTAAGAACATGTTCTGAAATTGGCATACTGAGATTTTTTAGCTAATTGGTGATTTTCATTTTCTGCCTGGGAATGTGTGTTTGCACAGGGGTTTTCTAACTTAGACTCTGAAACTGTGGAAGTTCATTCCTTGCTTTATCTTCTATGTGTTCTATATTTTAACTTTTGTTTAAAAAAATTTACAGTAACAACTCAATTTTATATTTCAGTTGTTTAATTCAGTGGTATAGTCAGTCAGGTTTTGCATTAAAGATTTAATATGGAAATAACATAATATAACTTTATTCTAAGGTGAGAATAATTTTATTCTAAAACCTATGTACTCTGCACAATTCTGTTTATTGAAAGTTAGATTTACCCTATTCTTGGTAAGGAAGCAAACTGTAACATCTCTTCCTGCTGAAATACCCTCCTAAAACCAGTACCAGATTTTTGGTTTCTGCAGTATTGAACTATAGTCTGTATTACACAAGAATCTTTTGACTGTCTAGTCAGGTCATGTTCCATTAAACCAGCTCATTTCCTGTGTTTTGGATGTGTGTATTCTATTGATGGTAGTGGATAGGATCTAGCAGTAAATGTTTGTACATTACTTCAAAGTGTGGAGAGCTGCGAGTTTCAGAGGAACACTGAAATAGACAGTGTAAGTTCTTGTGTGCTCAGATAAAGTAACTTTAAACTGATTCTGATTAAACCTGTACAGCTGAGGAATGATTATCTAAACTAAAGAGCTTGTAAAAATAGAATTAGTTGTATCTTTCTACTAATCCAGGCTTTATGTATCCACATATATAGTCAGTACATGAACAAGTCCAAACGTGATATTCTGTGGCTGAGAACTGCCAATGGAAATTTGGGTTAGGCTGTTACCAGGCCAACAGCTCTCACTCAATGTCCCACTGACTCTGTGACTGCTCAGAAAGGTTTCTGTTCTTCTTGACCTGCCTGTGGTAGCATTTGGTACTCGTGAGACAGATGAGATCTGCTCTGCATTCTCCCACCCTTGCAGATTTTAAATTCTTTGCATTTTCTATGTATAAATAGCAGGCTGTGTTTCCAGCAGTTCAGTGGGAGTCACCCTGTTTGCAATGCTGTTTTGAAAGGAAAATATCAAATATCACTTTGAATATGTAATTTTTTATTCTTGGAAGGCTTCTGTCTGATTTTAGCACCTATGAGCAAAGCACAGTGCAGAGCCCCGAGAGGAAAACCTGTCTGTGAACAGGTATGGTGTGCACAGCAAAGACCAGGTCCAGTCTTCATGCATTCTCCCTCTTTCTGCTCATGGCCAACACCAAGAGCTGTGAAGCTGATGCCTCTGTCTGGGCAAAGGCAGGCAAGAAGCTGTTTGTCAGTTTGTTAGGAAAAGGCAGAAGGAAGGGGCACCCTGAGGCCCCTCTGGCTGTAGCAGAAAACCAATTTACTCTGCAGTGTTTCTCCCTCTGATGCTGTGGGGCTGCCCAGCAACAGGCTGAGGTCATGTTGCTGTGAGGAGGGGTGTTAGCTGAAGAGTCCAAGGAAAGCACAAATCAACATATCATTGTTAAATTGCTCATGTGTCAGTGGCTACAGTGGGGATTAAAGTTGTGTCCAAGAGAGACACGCTGGAAGAATTGTCACTTCCAAGCTGAGCCCTTGCTCTGCAAAGGCAGCCTGTTGGATCAGGGTACTGTGACAGTGCTTCTCTGAATCTGCACTGGTGAATTTGGGAGCCAAAGCCTTAAGCAGGTTTGTTTTGCAATGAACTCCATCTCTCCTCTCCTCCCAAGAGTGAGGCTGCTGTAGTCTCTGACCACGCCAGAGGAGCTGAGGCAGATCACAGCCACAGCAAAAATTGTGCAAAGCAAATGCAGAACAGACACCCTTGAACTGCCATCCCAGCAGCCTTGTCTTTGGCTGGAAGCAAGATATAAACCTTTCCTAAGACAGCAGGGGAAATAGCTCAAGCAGGAGCTATGCAGTGAGTGCTTCCATAGCTCATCCCTGCAGCGGGATATTTTAATAGGCAGTGCTTCATACCAGAACATAGCAAATGACATAGGAAGGAAGGATCTTGGACAGGTATTATTATTTTTAATTCCATTATAGTTTTAGCTGAATCATGAAGGCATCTGAAACTGAAAATGTGGGGAATGCACTAAAAACAGAAGATGAGCCATAAGGGTGTGTCAGTGCTTAAATGTGTTTCAGCTCCTCCCCAGACTGAGATGCAGTCTATAGGAAATGCCAGCACACTTTGCCTGGAGATTTCTAATGCTGCAAATTGGAGTAAGGGGGAGCCAAGGCAGGAATCCTGAAATGCTATATCTGAGTGCTCTCTCCATATGCCTCTCATGCTATTTTGAAAACACTGTTGTTGTGTCGGTGCATGTGAAGGTGGTTGGGCAGCCAGCTCCAAATAGGCACAGAGAGAAAAGCTGCAGGAGGAAAATACTTCCACATCACAGAACTGGGGACCTCTCTCCCAAGCACAGCAGCCCCATTAAGGATTTGTCCTTGTGTCTTGTTCTGTCCTGTTGTCTGTCTCCCTTCAGAAGCTGCCAAAAAGTGGTTTCTTGGTTTGTTTTGTGTAAGGTTGTTGAGCTTTTTTTCTTATAAACCATTGATACAAATGCATTTGAGACACAATTCCTTTAGACAGCAATGTCCAGCAATCTAGAGGTGAAATACACTGATATAATCCTTTGAGCATTTCATATTTTAATAAATTTTTACTCTCTGAATATGTTTTTTCAAATTACTTTATCATTAACACAAGAAATTTTAAGCCTTTGCAATGATAATTACAGCTCCTGTAATCAGTAACATATACTAGAATTGCAATTGTACAATTTAATACATGAAGTTTCATAGCTAGAATAGATATTTTGTAGCATACAGTTTTTTTCTAGAGAAACTGATATTTAAAATATACCATGTATTAATATATATATAGTGGCAACACATCTGGAAAACATTTTTCTCACATTATCTGTGACTAAGAAAAAAAACATTATTTTCTTTCTATTATGAAAATCCAAGAGGAAAGCCCCAACTTCAGATCTCCTGTATATATCCTCCCCTGGGTGTAACCTTGTGGGTGTGTATATATCCCTGGTATGTCTGAAGCTGTCATTGAAGATAATGGCACATCTGTGCATGAAGGACTTGTGAAATTGGATAATTAGACTGTCCTGAAAACAACTCTCTAATTGTCCTAGTGAAAGCAGTGTGTGCCTCTCTCACTTTAGTGTCTCAGCCTTAGCTGTGCCAGCACAACTGCTGCAATTGCACTCAGGCTCTAATTGTGGAAGTCTGTAAAGAAAATTATGTTTTGTCTTTGCAGGAATAGTGAAGGCTTAAAAGTGGCCATCTGAAATACTGAATATCAGTGTTCTGTGCATCTCTTTCATTTGTTGGGGTAAATGAAACTAAGCATTTCACTTAAGCACAGAAAATAATCAGCACTCAGGCTGAGAGGGCACAGAATAACCTGACCTCGGGCTCTGCTTCAAGCAGCTGGTGGGACCAACTATCCCCAGAAGGCCCCCACCAAGCAGATATTTCTATGGTTCAAAAGTTTAAGTTAATGCCCCCTAAACTATCACAAGAAATTGAACAGGAAAGTTGCCAGCTACTAGCTGTCAGCTGGAAACCACTGTGGTTCACAGCAGTTTTGATTTGGATGAGGAGGGCAATTCTGGCCCTCACTGAGAGTTATTTTTGATCACTGAGCCAGCTGGATCCTTAACTTTTAGTGTATCCTCACCTCCTGAGCTTTATCAGGTTCCTCATAAACCAGGCAGCTTGTGTGCTTGCCTCTGTTCAGAAACACCTGGGTGTTCTGATAACGTGTCACAGTTTTAATTTGTACAAACCAAAGCCAAACAACTTTGAATCTCTGACTTGCTGGTTAGTTCTGTGTGTACGGCCAGTGCATTATTCTCATCCTCAATCCTCGCTCCTTCCCTGCCTCCTCCACTGGCACATGTGGGAAAGTACTCAGTGACTCAATAAGCTTGTGGTGAACTGTGAAAATCCTTAGTGCTCTCAGTGGCCTGAACTAAGAATGTTTTCAAATTCCTCTGAGTTTTGCAAAGAGGTAGGTTAAGTCAGTGGTTGCTGGGTATTGTTTCACACACTTCTTTTGAATTAACATGAAATGACAAGTGAAAATCAATTACATTCACAAAAGAGTACTGTTGCTATGATTGACCAAATTATTTTCCTGGTCTTGGAGTGAGGTACAGATTTTGTAGCCTTAAGTAGGATTTTCCCTCTGAATTTTAGTCATCCAAAAGCGATTTAACTAGTCTGAATCATCTTTCCTTTTTCTAGAGTTAATGGAGAGAAAATGTAATCTTGGGTAAACACTATATCCCACCTACCTCGGATAGAATAAGATGGCCATTGATGTGCTTAGCATGAGGGAGCCCAGAGGGCTGGCTCAGATGTGGGTGTTCTCAATATCCAGAGTCACGTGAAATGGAGCCCACCAAAAGGAATCACAGTCTAAGTCTGCAAACCAGGCCTAAGGTGCAAACCCACCAGAGGAGATTTATGTAATTTTGGGCAGCTCTGTAGCATCATCACCAAAAGTCTTCCTGTGAGATTTAGGAGAGTCTAAAACTGTAAGTTTGAAAAAATATTTGAAAGAGCAAAGGCAACTGATATGTGAAAAGAGGAGAGTGGTTCTGGCACACTGTAAGAGAGATCGAATTATTGCATCCACCCCTCCTGCTACCTCCACCCCCAAAATCTGAAAACTTCCTGATTTGTGTTCATCAATAATTAAGAGCCCATCAGCAATACTCAGAGGGAGCTTGCATTGCACTTCTGAGCAGCCAGTTAGTAATATACGGTGGAGAGATCCTCTTTTTCAAATCCCAAGGCTCCAGGCCATGCAATGCTAGTATTGCATTTTCAATTAGCTTCTGAGTGAATGCTTGGCATATGTAGAAGTGAGCTGGTACACAATTAGCTTATTGTTCCTTTCAGCTTTCTGCTGAGAGGATCTGAAGGGCTGCTGAAGAGAGGGGAGAGGGGAAAAAAAAAAAAAAAAAGAAAAAGAAAATAGCCAAGGCAGTGGCATCTCTGTGGATGTGGAATAAGGGAGCTGCTCGGCTCCCGCAGATTCCCGGGCTAAGTCGGGCGCTACAGCTGTTCCTGCCGAGCTCTCAGCCTGGCTGTGGGGACGGCGCCGGGAGCCAGGCACAGACCCAGACTCAGGCTCCAGGCTCTCCTCTCGTCTGACTCACCTCAGCACCACGATGGAGCCCAACAGCCCCAAAAAAATACAGTTTGCTGTGCCCCTATTTCAGAGCCAAATAGATCCCGAGGCAGCTGAGCAGGTAAGGAAGATGAATTTCCTTCAGTGTTTTGAGGGAATGGGGTAGGAATGGGGCAAGATGGGGGTAAGAATGAGTGGTCCTTGTGGTGGCCTAAAGGCTTTTCTAGCTTGTATTAGTGAAACTGTAGATTATATACTCTGGAGGTTATAGTGATGTTGGATATACCTAAAGAGGGAGAAGGATATGTGCTCTATCCAGAATAAGGCTTCTTCACCTTGAGTAGGTTTATTAATATACATTTGCTGTGCCTTTGCTGTAACTGCGCTTGTACCCTAATGCTTATACTTCACATGAATATACTCAATGAATACATTCTCAACAAATCAACCCAGGTATATGATATGTACCTAAAGCAAAACACAAATTGGATAATAGGTACCTAATGGAAACACTGGGCAGGAGACACCTTATCTACCATTCATTGTAACTGAAAAAATACAATTAATGTTTTGCACAATAGTCATCACTTCAGTTACTTCCTGTATTCCTCGTGGTTTTGTACAGTTTTTTGTAATTTTTTACAGTGTTTTTCATGTCTGAAAAATACATACATATGGAAATATGCCTTACTTATGTCCTTGTTGGAATAACGTGTGTGCTATTTTAGGTTTTAACTCACTCCCAAAAGATACACATCATAATACATATATATATAAATATGTGTATATATAAGTTTGTGTATATATATATAAATATATATATACATACTCTACTGATACTTATATATCAGTACAGATGTCTAAAGAGGAAAAGATATCTATTTCTGTGTACAGATATGTGTAGATATGCATAAAAAATATGTCACAGGGAGTCTTGTGAGAAAACTGGATAAATCTTAATTAGGTGACCCAGTATATTTCTCTCAGTGAAAGTTCTCAAAATTTGCTTCTATTTGGGTACATCTCATTTTAGATGATACCAGGGGAATATTATAACCTTGACAGTTCCAAACCATTAGCTATGAAAGTATTTGCTCCTTTAGGACAGGTATCTGGTTCCCTGAATATTCTGATGTCATGTCTCTTGAAAGGCAGACACCTTTGCAGAAAAAGAGGAGTTGTGAGTGACCACTGAATGCAAAATATTAGAAGGGTGCAGAAAATAATTGTTCCTGGTCTTCATTTTGTCCATGGACACTTCTGAGCTGCAAGGTGTCCGTACCTTACAGAACAGTTCTGCAATGAATTCTTGCAGAATGTGTTCTGGTATTTTTCTGAAATCTGTGAGAACCATAGGAATAGGGTTTCCTGGAATTCCCATGGCTTTTGAAATGCTGTAGCCTATTTTCTGCCCAGTATTTATGGGCAGTCCTTTTTTTTTTCTGTTGTTGTGAGTTTGATTCCAAGTGCTATACAGTTTCACTGTGGGTGTGTGATGAAATTAAAATAGTAAATTCTACAGTCAGCTACAGTTACACTAATCTGGAATAAACCCATTAACCCTGATGATGTAATTTTCCACTTACACCTCTGAAAGCAAAATTTGAACCCAGCTAAATACAGATGTTGGCTCAGCAAATAAAAAAGAACAAACACACTGACATTGAGGTTTTGTGTCAGAGTGCTTACTAGCTTAAATGCTCCTGGTCCCTCTCTTAAATTCAATAGAACATCAAGCCTGGAGGCTTTAGTGAAGCAACACAAAGCTTTCAGTGCAAATGTGTGCTTTATAGGAGGGTAGTCCAATACCATGCAGTTCAGCCACTGTTAATGGAACAAAAGTAGTTACCCAGATAAACTCTGGAGAACTGTATCCAATTCAGGACTACATATTTGTAAGTAAAATCTGCTGTATTGGAAATACTCTTTTTAAAGTCTTAAATACTGGAGTATTTCTGGTTAAAGAGCAGTCGTAACACATCTGGCCACAGTTTAGAATTATAAGTCCATTGGAAGGCGTGCCTGAGATATCAACGCTGAAATGCACTTGCAAAATATTAATTATTACTTGTGAGAGCTATGGCAGCACTAGGTATTTGCACATACAAGCTCACAAACTACTGCAATCATCTTCCTGATGCAAAGTTAAGTGTCAATATTTCAAGATATGACTGATACTTTTCAGCAACACATACCCAAAAACTTAAGTCAAGATGATTACAAATCTTAAAGGTATTTTGGACAGCTCTCCCTGTGCCTTTGTTCTCCCAGAACAAGCAGCAGCATGACCCTGATTGCTGTCAGAAAGACAGTGAGGTGCTGCTGTTGTTTAAATAGTTTCCTTTTTAACTTTGCCTGGTCTATACTCAGGAGGACACCAGACGGACTTTTTGCTTTGCTTTGTGTGTGTGGCAATTGGTGGGCCCTAAGGACTCTCCTTGGTTTATATCTGTTCCAGATCAGGAAAAGAAGGCCTACACCAGCATCACTCGTCATCATGAATGAGCACATGCCCCCAGGTAAGTGCCAGCAAACCTTCTGAACCACTGAACTTGTACACACAGGATTGGCTACAAACTGGTTTGATTAACGACATGATTTTAAAAACCCAGCATTGATTTTGTAGCACTAAATATCAAATAATGGATCTTAGGACTGTTTGGAGTAAACCCCATGAACACAGGTAATTCCTGGCCCTCAGATGATATAATTAATTTCCAAATTTTATCCTCTATGTAAATTCTGGTTGTATGTACAAGTAGAAGTAACACGGACTAGATCCAGTGCTTCCACCCACAAACATGTTCCTTCCCTGGGTGCAGACTTTAGGAAACCCATGAAGTCCAATCTCTAGAGATACCAGGCTGGCTCCCAGCTAATTCAACCCAAGGAGTTCCTTCTACAAAACAGATTCTCTTCTAGTTTTCCAATAAAACATATCATGGGTGTTTTCATTATTCCTTTTCAACTGTGAATACATTATCTTCATCCAAGAGTCCCCACAGAAGATTTTCTGTAGGATGGGAGGATTTGAGGTTGCGACATACTTTGTTGTATAAATATGACTCCAGAAAGATTCTTTAATAAGCTGTTTAGGGAGTGTTATAAACAAAAAACTACACAAAAAGGGAAAAATCCTCAACACTTAATCCCTTGGAACACAGTGCCTACTCTACATCAAACTTGTCCTTTGTTGTGCTCTGCAACACTTTTTTCCTGCCATATCTCTTAGTCACCTGAATCTTTTTTTAAAATCTTTTTGGAGAGTAGCTTTACGTGCTGAATTTCAGGCAGTTCAGCTCTCAAAAACGGAGCATGGAAGACCTGCCTTGGACTTTCTTTACCTTAATGGGATCGTCACTGTCTGTGTTGATAGGACTTAATTTAAAGTAAATTCACCTTGACTGGTAATCTCTTTTGCAATTCACTTCGTACACTTTGTACCATCATATTTCCTTTTATAAACAGATACTTGGTACAATACCAAATCAAAACCAAACAAAGAATAAGAACTCTTTAATTTACAGGACATTTTACTGTAAACAAAGTGGTGCATGTCTGTTATCACCTTTCCTGCAATGTTCATAATAGGTCTTTAAATAAATCATTTTTATTATGAGTCAGGATTGCTGCAAGTTTCAGCCAACTTCCATATAAGCCCATGAGTTAGTATTTGTCTTCACTTACTTACATTTGTTTATTTAGATGTTATTTGTTCTTTCTAGATACTGGGAACAAATATTAATGAATTTATTGTTTAGCTAAATTATAACCTTGTCCTGTTTTTAAATTTTACATAAAGTTGGACGAAAATAAAAGCTTTAAAAACAGCTTCATTTTCCAGCCCTTCACCATGAAGCTCATGCATGAGGTTCATGCAGATTTCCATAGGGTGTCCCTTGCTTAACATGGGCAGGTGTTTTGAACAGAGTGTGTGCAGGTAGCTGTGTAAACCTGCTGAGTACAAGGACTGTAAAGCCAGGTTGGAGAGGCAGATGATAGGTTTACAATGGAAGTGTAAATACCAAAAAAAAAGCCTTTGTTGTCTTCTTCTGGCAAGGTGCTGCACAACTCCTGAGATTGTTGTATGCCTTCAACTTTCAGAGTCAGCTAGTCCAGGGGCCTCTTGACACCTTGCTGGTTAAACCCCAAAATGCTGGTCTGGATATTGAATAGAATTCAGTTGGATGCTGAATATAATTTGTCTCCAAAAACAGCGAATTCATCACTGCAAATGGATGCAGTTAATTAAAAAAGAAACAAGAAACAAAATCATAGTAAGGGTGGTAACTTGATACTCCAGCAATGCTTTAGAAGTTTGATTCCCTAGATCAGTGGGGAAACTGAGCAGCAGAGAATTCCAGTGATACTGTCAAGGCCACCTGTTTTTTATTAGAGCTGGGGTAAATGAGAGTCCTGTCCCTTGAATTTTACTCACTGGACTATTCCACTTGCTTTATTAGGAGCAAGGAACTAGTGAAGAATATTATTGCAAGAGTTTGAAATGTGTGTCCTAATGCAATTCTAAATGTTTGGATGCCCCTGTAAAGTTTACTCAAATGATCTAAACTTCTCTTTTTTTTGAAAAACAGAGACAGGCATACTGTCAGACTTTTCTATAGCCTTCTGTTACAGCTGCTTCTGATTGCAGGGGAAAAAAGTAGCATTTTTGTGGTATTCTGGTGTTCTGGATGCAGACCCGTCTGGAAACCAGAAGGCAATAAAATGTGCTTGGACATTTCAGAACTTCATAATAAATTCAGCTTGAGTAGTTCTGTAAAAAGATCTAAAAGGTGTTTTTTACTAAGTCTTCTCATCCATCCCTGATGCCTGTTACAGCTTTGACAGGAATATGTCTTCACCTATTTAGGTCAGGTCAATTGTGCCATAAAGTGAAGATGGAATATCTACTAAAGCTAAGTCATTTTTAAACCAATGACAGCTACTCAAAAACTGTCAGAAGAGTCTGCTTGACTTCCTTGCTTCTAAGGAGACAGTGTTAGAGGACAGTGAAGGATTTAAAGGCAGGTGATAAATGTGGCTATGGGAGCTCATATCCAGCCTGTAGCACCACTGACTGTTGCATTTCCTCACGCTCACCCTGGCTGGCATAGTGAACATAACTGCAATCACAGCCAGCAAAAGAGGAATTGGAACTGCAGCTGCAACAGTGATTGAAGTGGACAGCATGAGCTTGTGAAGCAACGTGGCAATGAATAAACCCTTCACTCCACCTCTAAGTTCTCTGTAAAGTGCTCTTAGATGGGTTATGTCACATCTGAGCAGAGAAAGTAGAACTAGCAAACTGAGATTTGAGTTATGAATTTGCTTAAAATTCTTGTGCATTTCTTGCCATGGATGGAGCTATATTTTCTGAGCATCTGATGTCTGACTTCATAATATCTAACCAGTTTTATTTGAAATTATAAGACCCTTTTACTGTCTGTGAAGGTAGAGACAAGTATAAAGTGACAGAACTACACAAATGGGCAGCATCTCATCCTGTGAGGGTGGTGCACGGGTTACTGGGGTAACCCACTCCCCACTCATGTCCTGCTATAGCCACAGTTGATCTATGTCTGCCTTTTATAAAAGGAACAAAAACACATGCTTGGTATAAAAGACATATTTAGCTATTACACTACACAAGAGTTCAATCCAAAAATTGTTAAAGCTCTCCTGCTTCCTGTAACCCTTGAAATATCATTGAAGTCACCAGAAATGGAGTAACAACATCAGAACCTTTCCTGTGTACCTACAAGCTCCTGTCTCCTTACCCAGCATAGCAGAAAATATAGGAATATCAATTCTTTTTATGTAAAACAAAAGTGTGAGCGTGCTTTAAACTAGCAGAATATCATAATGCAACAGCTCAAGAAACAGTGGGTAGCAAGGCAGAGAACTGATAGCTGAGGGGAGAAAGCACGTCAGACCACAGCTCAGGTTTAATACCATTAGGGCTTGCTTTGATCAGAAAACAATGCCAGCGTTCCTGTACAGACTGGCTTGGTCACAGAGCCAGCACAACATCAAACAGTCTGGCTGGCAAAGGCTCTTCAACTTATGTCAAAGTGTTCAGTCTTCTTGAAGCATTAGAATATGGGTAAACATTAGGAAAAGCTTCTGGGCATCTAAATTTCCTACGTATTTGCTGTTTCCAACTCCCCTTTCTGCTTTGTTGCCTGTTTTGACTTCCTTGCTTGTAATGTAAATGTTACTCAGTGTTTGGAAATGGAGCTGCCTTTTTGTGCTTCACAAATCTCATTTCAAAGCAGAAAGGGTATATTATCACTGCAAAAGCAATATAAAACACATTCCCCCAGTATAACACAGTACTTCTGAGCTTACTGAATCATAACTTGAAGAAAAGCAATCTGTATCTGTCTCCAGACAAGGAAGGTGCTCACAGTTTGTGTTTGGGCATTAGCAGTTTTGCTTTCTCCTTCCTAGCTGATTTTTGGAAACCCAGAAAGAATTCATGCCTTCCAGCTCACTGTCACTTCCCCAGAGCTCTGCTGAGATGCTTCATGGGCAGTCTCTGTATTTAGTGAAGCAGCAAACAACACAGCCAGGTGGGTGGTGGGAGGAAAATCTGTCCTTACACCTTTGTCAGTTCCAGGACAACCCAAAGTAGTTGAGGTTTTTACGCTAAATTGGTTTTAGACACTCCCAGACTTTCCCTGCACCATAAATCTGATTACCACAGACAGATGTGCTTTTCTGCTGATGCAAACTGTACCAGCACCACATTCTTGATGGAATTAATGTGAGTTGCTTTGCCTGGCGTTAATGTCTGTGACTAATATTAGTTGGATCATGCTTCTAGGTGCATGAATATGTTTGGTTTTAGATCTAATGATCACATAGTTCTCTTTCTTCCAAGACAAAATAAACTGAGATCAAAAAAAGACCTACTTATTAGGAGGCAGGTGTTGCTGGCCACTGTCAAGCAGTTCTGCTATACTTTCTCAGGGAAAAATCTCAGCAGAAAACTCTTGGTCTCAGAGTTCATGGAAACTGATATGTTTTTCAAAAGACTGAGATTCTGGTAGGACATACTGCTTGGTTTCATCCAAGAACTAGTGAGTGAGTAAGCCAAATAGCAGCTGTTTTCAATTGCAAATTTAGGCTTTTAATGTGGTAACAGAGCATTCAGAAAAGCAGTACGTTAATAAAAACTGTCATTAGCTGTATTATTTTTTTTTTTTTGTCAAACTAGTTGGTCTTTCTATATGCTAAATGTATATGCCATTTAAATATTCTGTTTCTTTTTATATCACTCCAGGAGTCTGGGGAGGTATTTCAATAAGCTATGAAAAACATTTGTGTCCCCTCACACCAGAGGACTGGTGTAGCATTGTGTACCTTACCAATGGCACCAGGATCTTCAGAGATCAGGCACTTCTTGTCAGGGCAGTGAGGGCCTTTGTGTTCTTTCAGCCTGTGCTGGAAAGGACTGTCTGACACAGTGAAACAATGACATATATAAAGTAAACATTGCATAAGACCTGATAGGTGATAGGGATTCCAAAACAGAGTTGAAAATGTCTGTGCTTGAAAATATCCTGCTGTTTGCAGGCTGATGTGCAACTGCAGATGTTCAGTGGCAAGCAGCATCCCTTTTACTTACTTATATGCACTATGCTCACATGCACTTTTATTTGGGTTGCTCTAAATTTATTCTGCAGTCCAGGCTCACAGAAGTCCCTGGGACAAGGCCCAGCAAAAGCTCCTCACACATATGCAGTGTAAATACAGACTCCATGAAAACTAAAAGGAAAGCTCAAGAACTTAAAAAAAAAAAAAAAAAACCAAAAATGAGGTCAAGAACCTGTGTTTGAGCTGCTCTTTATGCAGCCCAGAAGGAGCTAAAAGAAAGAAGCTAAAAGAAAGCATGAATTAAAAAAAAGTAAAAGGTGTTTTTTTGCATCATCCATCAAAATGTTCCATTTCATGAAGATGCTCCATTTTCATGATAGGATGAGGACTTTATATGTCACTGTCATATAAATTGTCTGTCATATAAATGTCAGTTGTAAAAAGATCTGTTATGGTCCCTGCAGTGCAGTAAGGACAGCAGGCTGGAGGGCAAGGCATGAGTTGATTGGGATGCAATGAGCAGTGCTGTGCCTAAACTGAGGCTTGTCACCAAAGCAGCCAGCAATATTTTCACTATTTTTGAGGTCATGAACACAGTAATTCACAAATAGAAACATTCCCTGTGAATATTTTAGTAATTGTGTAAACCACGTAGTATGAAAGAGTAGGAAACAGGTACTATTTCATACAGAGCCCAAATGGAGTCTGGACTGTCTCTCTAGTTAGTAAACAGCAAAGGGACTGACAGCTACTCAGAGACAGTCAAAACAAAAAACTGTTATGCATGTTCTGGTCAAAATTCACTTATTTTACAGGCTTTTTCATGTTTATTTTTATCCATGCTTCCTTCCTTTTCAGTGTTTATTGATCGACTGTACAGATACATTTTACATGACACATAGCCTGTGAGAACTTGTTTCTCCTGGCTGGCTGGAGTGAGTAAATTTAGTCAAAACAAGAATGAGTCCCTCCCATTCACCAGAACCTACCATCCCTCTGTGAGATGGAGCAGTGCAGGGTGCAAACACTGCCTGAGAAAGCTCTGGAGGATATAAATAGAGGCTGGGTATTCACAACAGGACTCAGATTTGTGCCTTCATGAGAGAAGTGGTGCAGCTGAGAGAACATGAAGCCAAAACCCCAAAAGTTTTGCTTGCTTCCAGTATGGGTGAAATTGCATTAATCCATTGACTCTTATTCCAGCCTTGAATACCCAAGAGATGAATTGAAATACTTATTTTATTTACCAGTGCAGTTAAACTCCTAATGTGCACCATGACTTTGCTTGTTCCTCCTGCTCCCTGCCTCCCATTGGTTCTGCCTTGGAAGGGTCAATGTCCGTGGAACTATCTGAAAGTGAATGTGGTATTTTTAGAGGCTGAACCTTGTACTCTTTGTCTGTTTTCCTTGTTCCTTATACAAAAGCACCATAGAAACAGCCTTCTTCCACCCTGGGAGATCATTTGCAAATCATTTTTAATATAGATGGCTTCACGTTACAGCTCCCCAGCTTCGGGATCATTCCGCGTCAGGCCTGATAAGCTTTTGGAATGTTTGCATTTGTTATCACCTCGGCAGAGCCGTGCTGTGGGGAGGGAATGGCAGAGTGCATGGCTGCCTGGAAGGTGAGGGAGTTAGCTGGGCACATTCTAACTTGATGCCATTCATGAGGCTTAATGTTTTGCTTGAGAAGCTCTTAACAGATTTGCGCCGTGCCAAATTCTTGCGCACCTCGTATGGTTTGTTTTGCTGAAAATTTGCTGAATAGATGGTGAGTTTCCTAGTTTAAAAATGGAGTGACTGGGTGTAATTACTTCTTTTCATCAAAATACTTAAGCTATATTTAATATATCTGCATGACCATACCGTTTAGGGTGTTGATTGTATTTTAGAATGCCCCACTGATTTTGGGGTATTTAAAAAAAATAATTTGGATCAAAATATATCTAGTTTAGCCTATGGCAAAGATTGTGTTTGTATTTTGAGGGGGGTGTGTAAAATGGCAAAAAATTCCAGACAATATCAGAAATTAAGTAAATTTAAACATAAGACAAAATTTTCTGAATAAGGATGTCAAGAGAGTTTGTTTTGAGATTATGTTTAAATCAAACTTCAATAATGTGCTAATACAGATATTTTCAATGTATTTTTTTAGTTCACCTCAGGTAATAAACTAAAATCCATTAATAGATGTTTCAGCCTTGCTGAGGGGAAAAGAATACAACACAGGGTTTTTCTGAGCTCTGCTATTTAGTGCTTAATGCAGCACTCATTTACCATGGTGACGTGTGCAGAATAAATAGATAATGCAGATAGATGAGAGAGAATCCAGCTTTTAGCACTAACCTCATTATGTTCAGAATATTGGGAAGGGGTTGCACTTAAAGCATCAATCAAGATAGCCCATTTATTGAGGTTTCAGAAACAAAATTTAACTCTTTATATGGCGTAACTTAAGTTAAAACTTCAAAATACATCAAGACTGGGAATTTAATGAATCTGGACCTAAACCTAGCGGAGACTAAACAAATAGAACATATCAGTCCTGAAGATTTTGCCAGCTACAGAAGGCTGCAGAAACTCAGTGAGAGCTGTAGACCTTTGCTTTGCTTCCCTGTAAGTCTGAGCTGCCTGTGTCATCAGCTGGTGGAAACGAGATCAGATGGACCAGTTGAGTTTCTTTTTACAGTAAGCAAAGCAGTTCTAGGGTAGAATTAAGCTTTATGTCTATTGAAAGGAGCTCTGTTTCCACCTTCTTCCCTTCAAAATGCTATTCCTGTGTCTGTGTCTAAAATCACTTCTGATTTTTTTTTTTCTCAAATGGCTTTACTGGAGGATCAAGAGATTATGAGAGTAGGAGAATGAAGCACAGTGACATGCTCCTTCTCTGTGCTGGGATACCCAGCACGCAGCTGTCCCACAGAGAATTGATGGCTTGGTATTATTCATCTTGTGGAACCAAACTGCACCAACAGAGTCAGCAGTGTTAGGGAGATGAAGGTGCATTGTAAAGGTTGAGATTTTTACCTCAGGCCATGTCCTTTGTTCTGATTAGACAGAGAAAGCAGAGAAAATCCCACAGAAAGTGAACACGAGCAAGGCAGATTGATAGTTCAATACAGCAATGAGCTCTACTGCACCCTACAATATGGCTTATCCTGGTACCTGGACATCCCATAACCTAAACATTTCTGCACTGAGCCTCCACACTCAATGGCATGTAGTGATAGTATTCCCTTCTAGTCTCTCTGAAGTTCCCTGCCATAGCTGTTCTCAGGTAGAGGTAGAAAGCAAAGACTTGGATGAACTTGGCCACCTCCAAAGAGTAGCTCCTCTGGGATCAGCTGGAGCACTTGTTCTGCCTCTGCCCTGTTATATTGGGGTCTGCAGGACAGCTGCACAATCAGGGAGCTGTTTGACCTAAAAGCCCAGTTTATTTGAAAGCAGCATGTTCATTGCAACATCATGAACTGCTGTTTTGTATCCTTTTCTCTTTGAAGTGGAATTGTACTGATGTGAAAAGGTGGAGGGGGGTAGGACAGGAATGGGGGGTAGGGGAGAGAACAGTGCTTTCCCTTTAAAAAATTGTGACCTGGATGATATTTTTTTTTTTTGCTCCTGACAGACGTGAGGTTTTTACTGTCTCCCATAGACAGCAAGCAGGCTGTCACTCATTGCAAGTGTGCTTTCAAGCCTCCTGAAACGCTGGTGCTGGTGTGTGACAGGCTTTAATGTGTGCAGCATATCCCGTAGGAGGGTGTGGAACAGCTCCTGCCACAGGAATCACAGCAAGGGGTTTCTGGTTGTGACAGCACAGATGGAGATGTATAAAACAGAACCCAGGGTCCCCTCTGTCTCTGGTAGGTAGCAAGGTTAGTAGAAATTCTGAAAAATGCCTTTGGAAAATTACAGCTGACTTCCTCTGAGCTAACAATGATTGCCCTGGGCTGTTCCAGCCCACCGAGCTGTGCTGAAGGCAAGAATGAGATTATGGAACCTTGTTTTGCTGACTCTTTGAAAGCTTGGAAAACCCAACAATGGCTTTACAAAACTGATATTTGCATCTTCTTTTTTGTACAAAGGGTCCTAACCCCCAAGAAGAGCTATTATTAGTAGCTGACTTGTGCAGCCCGTGTAAGATGATACATGTGTGTGAGGAGCTCTCTGCATGTGCATTCTAACCACAAGCAAGCCACAAGCAGTTGGCCAGGACTAGCTTTACAAAGCATTCTTACTGAAATCCTTGAGGTATTATTCCAAAAGGAAGGAAATTGCTAAGGCAGCAATAATAATCACTGGCTAAGGAAAAATTTTATTGTTTTGTATGTTTCCTTCTCCCATGGCAAATGTCACTTTCCAGAAAGTACAAACACGTTCAGATAGGATACTTTTTAATGTTTTTATGAGATACAGCATGCTAAGAAACATTTGGCTGGGTTTTTTTTTTGGTTTTGGCTGCTGCTGCTGGTTTTTATTTTAGAGTTTAGAATATTCCTGCAGCTCCCAGGCGAGAAAGGAACCACTCACAGTGATGGCATTTGCAGCTGTAACACTGATGCAAAGATTGTGAGCAGTAGGGCAGTTCTGAGCCGTTTTCCATCACAACTGATTCCTGCACGTTGTCCCATCCTGACCTCCTTATCAGGATGGACACGGGGAATTATGTCCCTGCTGGTGTCGCAGGTAGAAAATCACAAAGGCTGAATGCTTGAATTCTGTCATTGTTTATTTATCTTATCTGCATTACAGCAAGCTAAAAACTACAAAGAGAGAGTGCAGGAGAAGAGTAGTAGAATCAGAATAATGGCTCCTTGTTTCCCAAGCCCCTTTTATACTAAAACTAACATAACTTATTGTTTATAGATTTAAACCAATGTTCATGTAACAGATCTATTTGTAATGCCAGAAATGCTGTAAAATTGTCCAATACTTTTTCAGTAGAACATGGACTCATGGGAAGAAGAAAGGAAGAAGGAATTTTAGCTGCAACACTCCACCATTTTGAACTTTATCTCTTATCAGCTTACTATAATAACAATCCCAAACCCTTTACCTTTTCACCCTGTGAGAATCTATACACCATTTCTATGCCCCAACTCAGACTTCAGTAGATTGTAACATTTCCAGAAGTGTTGGGAGCTTACTGCAGGGCTGTGAATCATAATTAGACCTGTACAGGGGGTATAAATCCTCCCTGAGGGCTTTACAGCTGACCCAGGGTCAGGTTTTACAGATGGCTTAAGGCCGGGGGCAGCAGGTGATTCAGGATCAGGTTGAGAGCAGCTCATTTCCTGATCTTCAATATTTGGCCTTATCTCAGGTATATCAGGCAAACAAATATTCTCCACTTTCTGACCTCCAACACACATGAAGTTACTAGAAAATGGTTTCGAGGTTTACCCGGGGATTTGCTAGCACTATAGTTCTGGTAATCATGGATTTTACTTCATGGTCTTTGCCTCAGTATTGTATTTAGATCTTCAGCCTCTTTGGTCGTTTGAACACAGGCTGAACCTAAAGCAAGCAAGCAGATGTACAGTAGCTCTGTACTGGTACTACCCAGTGCTACTGATGGACTCACAACCCTGGGTAGCTGTCTTCTCAAGGTACTTGTCTTCGTTCTGTATTTGAAAGTACTTTATGACCATGTTAAGTCTTTTCAAAAACTAATAACATTGTTATGACTTATTAAATGTACAAAATAATCTCAAGCTGCTTGGGAGGTTTTTTGAGTGTGAGCGTTGGGAATATTTGGTTAAATGGTAGCAATTATTAACAAAAATTTAGTAGTCTGGCAGTCTCTTTACCTGGGCACACTCATTTCAGACTCATGTTTCTGCTCTTTGAACCTATTTATCTGAGTATTTGCTAGCAGCTTCTCGACAACTCTGGCCTTCCTCTAACCTTTCAAAAACATTTTTTATCTCTACTGTTTTCCAATTTCCTTCATGCAAGTCTTATCTTTCACTGCCAGGTGTCAGCCAGGTGAGGGTATGCTATGAGTGTGGAAACTGCCCTTGGTCCATACATCCAAGGATGCAATCTTTACTGATGTCTGTTGTGTCAGAATAGACCCTGTGTCAGTGTAACCTCACAATGAGATGAGTTCTGCTTCTACACAGCTGGACAACTTTGAGACAACATATTGTGATTTAGGTCTACTTTGCAGTCTTTGTCCTTTGTTCTGTATCTCTGTGAAAGTCTAATTTTCTAAGGTTTCCTTGTAGTTTAGTTCAGCCCTCTAGCACTGCCCGGGGCACCCAGAAGTGATGGCTGTCCAGTTCCCTCCTGGTTCATGCCAGAAAATCAGTATCATCCTGGTCTACGTTTATTTGCTGCAAGAATAAGGGATTTTTTTCTAATGTGTATTTCAATCTAAATGGGAGATTTTAATCATTCTAAGTAGCTGAGCATAAAAGGGTCATATGTAGATCATCATGTATCTTTTAAGTCTTACTTCTCTCATTTTGAGAACTGACTTGACCAACAACTTTCCTAATAGACCAAGGATTTTAAATTTCACATCACTAATCCCAGCAGTTTTCCTCAGTTAGCCTCATTTGTTTTTACTTATCTGAATGTATTAACCTGGACTTTCAATGAGGTAGTGACTATTGATATGACTGTTATTACTTAGTTTAGATAACGAGCAAGAGTTTTGACTAAAACAGAGTTTATGTATGGCTGAAGTTCTTTCCCAGTTGCACTAAGTCTAGAACCAGTTTACTGAATGAGAAAGTATTTTGCCTTTTTTTTCAGTTTTTTTTTAACCAATTCATGTTGTATATATAGGATAAAATACTGACTTTAAGTCAATGGCAAATCTTGCTGTAGAGGATGGCCCAATAAAGTCAGCAGTGGAAGGATTGTTTTGCACTTCCCTTCAACATTCTGTTCCACCCAGTTTGTTTTGCTGGTGCAGGATTTGCACCGAGCACATGTTGAGCTCCTGTGAGACTCATTTTGGCTGCAGCACCACTCAGCTCCCCTTAACAGCCAGCAGAACAAGGGACTGATGAACTCCTCTTTGCCCAGGGTCAGACCACAGCAGACACCCTGATCTCTGATCGAGCTTAACTCTGTTGTGCTGGAAACAGAAAGAAGAGCTTTGCTGTCAAATAAGTGGTATCTTTTTGCAATGAGTAAATTTTAGGAAGCTTCGAAGTAATGTGGAGGCAAACCCTGCAGCAGAGCTTCTGCCCACAGTGGCACCCTGAGGTCCTGCCAGAGGTTCCTCCCATCTCTAATGCCAGGAGCTCACACTGGTCAGCTGCAAATTACATGAAGAGTTTAGCTCACAGTCATTCCTGGTAATTTAGTAAGAGATTTTTGTTTGGTCCAGAAAATGGCTTATCTGAGAGATCAAAAGGAAAAATAAAGTACTTACCTCCTCCTGGTTAATCTTATTTAGTCAGTCATTCTTTGGAAGCTGTCTCCATTTCCTTCAGCAAAGAGGAGTTAGTGCTGCTTAGAAAGCAACTAGAAGAAAACATCTCCAAGGCTAGCATTGTTTGTATTGTGAATTAAAGCCAATCTTTACATTAGTTGTCCAAGCAGAATGTTTATTTCAAGCCTGTTTCTCCTTGGGTTGATTACTTCTCTGGGAAGATCTGCCAGCTCTGTAATTGTCCCAGTATCACAGGCCCAGGACTTCACGTCAGGAATTCTGTTCCCTGTGCCTTGCTCACCTGACTCTCTCATGGAGCAGGACAGACCTCCTGTGTTACCAGAAAATGGAAATGCATGCAAGTATTTCTTTTCATGACGGGTTTTTCCACAAAACCTGGTTTAGGTCTGGTCATTCAAAGCCAGGACAGGATCAGAATTAAAAAACCTTACAGAGCTGGCAGCAGATGGAAGACCACAAAGTCAGGCAGAAAAGCAACTTCAAGACATCAGGCAGAAAACTCAGGCCTTTTTTAAGAAGGGAGAAAATAATTAAGTTTTAATTCTCTTTCAAAATAAGTTTTGAGAAGCTATATTTGATTTCTGGGACTTACTTAGAATTTGTCTTATATTGATATTTATCATGTATTTTAGGGAGGGAAAATGAAAAATTTGGAACAAAATGCTTAGAGAAGGATGATTTTTGTGCTTGTTGTAATAATTCATGACTGCTCTGTGGTAAGGCTGCAGACCTGATTCATCACTCTTGTATTCTAGTTGAATGCCAGTGAAATGAGACTGATTTCCATGAGTCTGGCATGAAGCTGGAATAACAAGGTAGTGAATCAGGCACTATAATTCCCTTCTGAGAATCATGTGATGTAAACAAATACATTCAGATTCACATTTGAGGTTTGTAATGTCTCCAGTTTCTTTCAAAATAGATTATGTTTACCAGAATGCATGTTTTAAAGAAATGTTGATTGGTCTAGTTTGTGAAAGGTGGTTTTATTTCATATTCTTATGGCTGTGCAGCTTAGAGTGGGTCCTTAGATACTACCTGCATGATCAGAGATGTAGATACTGTTTGGATCAGATTCTGTTGTGTGCATCAGGAGGAAAAGAATGATTGTTCTTTTCATTTAGGGGCTGACTTTGAGCACCATCAGGAAGGATTTGGTCTGACAAAAGAGATTGCTGTCCGCACTCTCAGCATTAGAAATGGCTACTTGAATGTTGAAGGTGGAAAATGCAGGGTTGTTTAAATAACTGATTTACCTGGGGGGAAAAAAATTAAGTGTCCAAACAGTAGATTCATTTGGCCTGCAGTATTTTAGTGAAGTAAAAAGGGCTGCTTACAGCAGGAGCTAATTGGGAAAAAATGTGCTATGATCTCTGAGAGGTCCCTTGGTGACAGCGCTGTCAGCACAGCGTGGGACCCTTCCCAAACTACCCACCTGAGCTGCAGGAGCCTGACAGGGTGGATAGGCATGCAAATGCCTGTGTATATAGCAAATTCCTCTCTGCCCTATGTTTTCATTAATGCTTGCTATACAAATCTTGTTATTAGTGCTCCCTCAAGGGCCAGGCAGTAATTTAGATGCTGATTAGTGAGTGAGATGCAGCAGCAGCACCGCAGCGCGCTCCCTCCTGCCAGCCCTTGACTGAGGAGGGGAGCAGAGCTCCCAGCTACCCCTGCCACAGCAGCTGCTCTCGGGACCCTAATGAGGTGCTCCTGCAATGGGAATATTTTCACAAACATATACTCACTCCAGGAGTATTTCTTTGTAATTTGTAATACCAGGGTATTTCTTTGTAATTAAATGTAATGCCACCTACACCCATAGTCAAGTTCTCATTGATAAACGCTGGCAAATAAAAGCCAGCAAGCCAAAATCAAACAATTAACTAGGTAAACATTTTTTATTATTGTGTTTTTTGAAAGCTTTTTCCTTTTCTTACCTCAGTGGTTTAGTGAAAAGCCATGAGATGATAGCTGATGTGGCCATGTGTAGCTAGGACCCTGGCAAAAGGAAAACATTAAATACTTTTTTATTGCTGTGTCTTCTAGAAGAAAGGAAAAGTAGGTGTGATAGCAGAAAAAAAAACCAAGTATTATGTCTGTCAATTTCTAGTTAGAGTTCAATAAGCTTTTTACAAATACCAATGGCTAATAAACATTGTGGTGGTCAAAAAGCAGTGAGGTAAACTGGTATATCAAAAAATACTTATTTTATTTTACTGATGGAGAAATTGAAATGTGAAATGACTGAAACATAATTTTCAGAAAATTTCATCTTTTTCTGCCACTAAATGTCAGGAGAATGAACATTTTCTGGTTTTAGTTTCTAAAACAGCCTGAGTCCAAACCTATCAGCCTCCCTCCCGTGATTTTTATCTGCTCAGCTGTGTTTTTCCAAGGAAAATTCCAAACTCTCTACAACAAGCTTTCTCCAACAATTATACCAGTATCTTACTGAGTTTCTTCTGTGTAAAAGCTGGCCTCTCTGACCTGTTCTGTTTCTCTAGGGCCTGAGTGAAACCCTACGGAAAAGGCTTTTATTTGCTCTTGCTGAGGGGAAAGCAAGCAGGGTACTTAGCTGGATGAGGTAAGCCTTTGCTGGGTGAGGCCATGGGTGATCTCAGAGGCCAACTCTTTTAAAATAGGCCACCTCTTGCCCTGCATAGCTGCTCCAAGTGCATTAACATTATCCAGAGGGAGAAGCAAGGCAGATGAATTTTGATCTCACTCCGAAACAACCACAAAGCTTCCCCCAGCACGGACACGCTGTTTGCACAGCAATGGAGATCCCTGAAGAAGTGATCTGCACCACCAAGCAGATTTCATTCCAGCCACAACCAGCCTCCTTCCTCTTGGTTCTTCTCTGGCTTCAAACGACCGCACCTTTGGGGGAGCTCAGGCTGTTAGCTCAGCCCGGCTGCGGGGATGTGCGAATAAAGATTCGCACGTGTCTGGGAGACAGAGCCCCTGGAGGTCCTTCACCCTGTTTCAGCAAGGTGGCTGGGCCAAGTCTTGCAGGTTTCCCTGCAAGTGGGTGAGATCTTGCCCTGGGTAAAGGCTACAGCTTAGGACTCTGATGCTGCAAGGGGGTCTATGCCGGCAGATGGGCGTTCAGAAGTGGCTTTTGTTAAAAAACAAAGGCTTTGTTTCAGAAAGTCTGTGCACATATCTGGATTGATGGGAATGCCCTTTAGACTGAACCCTTCATTGCCTATTTATTTATCTGAGGATGCTGACAAAAGCCTGAAATCCTGTTTATTCTGCCAGGTGCTGCTCCAAGACTACATGAGGTAAGGATCACACTAGGCTCAACCATTATTCACCCAGCACAAGGGAAAGTCCTCGACAGCTTTTTCCTCAGCATGGGTGTAAAGAAGTCTCTAAACAAAGCTCCAGTCTTTTTTTTACATACCTCCACTTGGGTATGTACAAACCCATTCTCAGGTCCTCATATGATTTCTATTACTCCTCTTTAAAACAAAACTACGAAAACTGTCAAGAAATTATTTGACTGATTAGATTCCTGTTAGTAATTAGAGCAGCAGAGAATAAGTTAAACTGGAAAAAAGCCACATGTTGAGATGTGGAATACAGTGCAGCTCTACTGTGCTCTGTGAACAATGTTGTGGTCTGTGAGGAAGGAAAATGGAATATCATTTTCTTCCCTTCTGGCCCCAAAAAGAGAGCAAACCTGTAGGGAGAAGTTACCTACTGGAGCTAGGAGTTGGTTTCATATGTAAGAGAAATAGCTGATCTCTTCACATTCCCCATGATATAAATGCTTAGTTGTAAACATGAAAATGTATTCTCATTCTGTATAGCTATGATTTTTTTGTGAGCAGAGTCGTGGCTGCACAGTAGTCAATGGGAACTAAAGGATGTTGACAAACCAGAGATTTCACTCCTGCCTGTGAATCAAGAGATATCACAGTCTGATATTGGTGATTTCATTTCTGATTATTTCCTGACCCTTCTCAGGATGGATTTATGCTCTAAGAGTTCACGAAAGAAATTTGGTTTATAATTTTTAGTGGATTTGAGAGGGATTTGAGGGTGGGAGATGCATGGCATGTTTGACGTCCATTGGTGGAAATGTCTGATTTGTAGTCGCTAGCTGATGGTGTTTTCTCTTACCTCATACCTTCCATTCTCACCATAAAATCTGTTATCCCAAAGATTTTCTACATGATCTCTTCATGCCAGTACTGACCTTTTGCAGGCACAGCATTAATTCTTACTTGCATGTACTCTAACGAGGACGCTTTCTCAGTCAGATTGCTGTAACAACATGATTTCATTAATTTATTTAAACTGCTTTATAAAGTAACTCTAAAAAGCATTGGAAGTTACACTGGAAAAACCCTATTTGTCCAAGGAAGATTGTTCCCACAATTATTAATGTAATCCTTCAGTTAGACCAAGATGCCTCCAAGTATTTGCCCAGGCAGAGAGCTCCTGCCTGACCTCTGGCCCACACCGCACTCCAGCTCTGTCATCCCTAAATTTCCCCTTTTTCTTTTGTTACAACCCCAATGTCCCTGTCTCTGATTGCTACTTCAGTTACTCACAAGCTTTTCTATCTCCCTCCCATGTCCCCCTTGCCTTTCATCTTTTCCTTCTCCCCCTCTGTACAAAGAGGGTTTGTTTATTTTATTCTCTCTGCCTCAGTCTATTGCATTCGGGGTTTTAGGATTCCCTTGTTCCCATTCTTTGTCGACTCTCCTTAAAAATCTATATCCTTGACCGATTCTTATCCATCAAAATACCTGTCAAAAATAAGCATGTGATCCTCAAAAATAAACGAATTTCAAAATGTACCATTGCCCAAACTTCATCTCCAGCCAGCTGTACCTTTCCCTTCATCTCACGATTCACGTGAAACACTTCATGGCTCCTGCCTTGAGTTCGTATCGTTCAGTCCCTTAGGTTACTTTCTGATCTCTGTTTACTGATTTGAAAAATTGTTTGTTCATGTGATTTTATAAGTTGTTCTTAAATATCCATGTTGTCTGATGCTTCTCCTTGGCACTGTTTGTCCTGTGGATATGAATGGTTTCTCAAACTCCAGGCAGGACCAGTCCTTATTCCCAAAGCTGGGAGAAAAGAAAGGCTGTAAATGTTCCAGTTCTGATAGTTTTAATGTCACATCACTCAGAACACAAAATGAGCAAGCCCAAAGGGTTGCAGCTGTGCACATTCTCAGGATCAAGACTTAAAACACGACAAAGCCACTGATGTCAGGTTTTTTTTCTTATGCAAACATCAGCTTGGGTTTACAAAATGTATTTTAATCTGGGAAAATTTAGTTTCAGGAAGGAATGGGATGTAACTTACTCTTCATTGTTCTTTGCTGAAAGTTCCTGAATTATTCAAATTTCAGCATTTAAGCTAAATCCTGTATCCTGAATCAAAAAAAAAAAAAAGTCCAGTGTTGACTGATTGAAATGTGTTGGTGTGCAACCAATAAGAAAGGCTGCAAGCACATAAATAATCACCCATTTAGCCAGCCTCACTTCATACCCCAAAGTGTTTTGTGGACTTGAGTAGTCATTGCTATACTGAAATAGACACTGCTGTAGTTATTTACAGGTAGGGAAGTCAAGGAGGAGATCAGTGACCTTATCAAAGTTCACTCAAATGTCAATGGCAGGAAACTGGCCTCCTGATTGTCTTGCCTAATTCTGTATCTGTGCTTTAGCAATCAGCACTGTTTTCAGCTGCACCTTTTAACCCTGAGTATGAGTGAGTTGAATATCTTTCAGAGAGAGGTAATGGGAAATACTTACATGGAAAAATCCAGTTAGTCAAGTGATGTTTGCAAGATGCACAGAGAATGGTAAAGAAAGCGACAGAAAATGTGGTTGATCCAGCTGCCTGGACTGCCTTGTCCCCCCATACACAGCACACAACAAGCAGCCAATATCTAGAGAATAAGTCAGATTAAATGATATTGCCTAGGCCTAATTCTTTGCTCAGATCTACGTTTACAGATCTGTCACACCTCAGTGAAAATTACACACTGATATCTGCAAGTGGAAAATTTTAGAAGGCCCATTGGTACAGTGAGTGATTGATGTCTCTGTTTTTAATGGCATTTTATTTTAGAGCCCCAAACTACTGTGTATCAAATATCCTGCATGATCTTTGCCAAGTATTTATGAAATCATCAGCAGAAGACAGATATTTTCTGGCCATTAACCACATGAAGACAGCAGCAAAATAATTTAGCTCATACAAAAATTGGTTACGTTCCATGGTTAGGAAGATCCTTGAGGCTCTTTGTCATACAGGCTTACCTAGTTGTTCATACAGATTCCCAGAAGCACTTCTTTTATTAGAAATTGCAAGTTTTGCTAATTCTGCTGTACATATATTCTAAAGCAAATTAAGACCACTAAGGTAAGAAGTTTCAGGAAAAATTTCAGTCTGGTAAGGTCATGAAATTTATAAGGTGAAAGATTCCTCTTTCTTAGGCTTTGTTCTGTTAATTTTACATGTGAAGCACTCTTCAGTACCAGTACTGGTATATTAATAACTTAACTGAGGTGAGGTTCTTGTTATTATTTGAGTGCAGTAGAACCCTTTCTGAGTTTGTTTCACACCATTTGGCACCCAGGCCTTCTCTGACCAGAAGAAAGCTCAGTCCCTGGGCAAAGCAGCCCTGTACCCTGACAGCCCCACTGGCAGTGCTGCTGCCAGCCTGGACAAAGGACCTGCTGCTGAAGGCACTCCTTGGCTCGCTGTTATTCACAGACAAAAGTGGGAGTTAAGTGCTTCTGCTGCAGTGCTTGTGTCTAAATGCTAATCAGGGCCTCTGGCTTTCTGAGACATACAAATGAGAAAGAAAAGCTGTAAATAAGGTCGATTCCTTATTTACAGCAGTGCTGTAGGTTCAGGGCAGAGTTACAAGTGAGAAACACTTCTGTATTAACTTTTCTCTTTCCATGTCCTTTTCTCTAGAAAAAGATGAGAAGAGAACAAACATCTCACAGGCAGAGGTAAGTGATTTTAATTTTTTTTAATGTATTTATTGTTAAAATAGGTCTATTGTAAAAAACCCTTGGAAACTCACTGATTCAACCTGGTTGATAATTTTATTTACATTGTCATGTCATCTGCAGTAACACAGCCTTTTAAGAGCCATCGTTTTCAAACCAGGGCTATGTAAATCTGTGTTGTGTGTTCTGCCAGCTCTCCCTTGCCCTCCCTGTGGCTGGGAGCTGGGAGAGGCAAGCTTCCCCTCTGCCTGGCTGCCAGTGCCCTGTTAAAGCACAGCAAACCCAAGGCAACCCTGCTGGTTCACCCCAGGCACTGCTGGGGATCTGCGGGTCACAAAGCATTGCCAACACCTCTGCACTCTCTCCATCACCTGTCAAGCCTATAGCAGGCAGTGCAGGGATGTTGTGTGCACAAGAGTTAAAAATTGGCTCCTCCAATCCCTTTTTCTAACCTTCCCTTGCATAGTTCCTCCAATTCCCTGATCTCTTTCTCCTTCACCCACTGCTCAGAGCAGCAGGCAGCACTTTAAATAGCAGCAGGAGGTATTGATTGGTGCAAATTTGAACTCCAATGCAAACTTATGAAGCTTTACTGACATCAGGTTCACCAAGCTATCCCATAGTGTTTATAAATAGCTGCCTCTTTGCAAAGAAGACAATATTTTATTTATAAATGTTATCATTCTATCCATTGTGATAAGCCAGGGTAATAGGATTAGCCATACTTGTGTGAAAGTGGTTCTCTTAAGAGATGTCTCAAACATTCCATGAAGAAATAGATCTGATTAAAGTTCATGGTCTATATATTAGAGGCATTTTTTAGCACATGTTTGGGAAAAGTCAACATCGTTAATACAACTAGAAACTGAAAAAGGAGGTGGGGGAAAAAAAGCTTGGCTACATACAGTTTTTTCTTAACCTTTTTGTTAGGATATGGTGCTTATGTCTTCCAAAGCTATCTAAGGGTGTACTGGATGTAGTTTTCTTGTCCTTTTTATGAAGACCTATTTCACATTGGTGTAATACTGACACCAATTTAGCTGCTTTCATTTTGCAAAAGCTGCTCTGCTTTAGCACTGACTATACTACAGTTAGTTTTTGCTAACTAAACTTTGGTATAATTATACTATTATTACTCTATGTGTCATTTTCCTACCATTATTTTGGAATAATTTGTCTTTTGTGCATAGATGCGATTCTGGGGCCACAAAAAGTTGAGCTGTGCCTAATATAACACTCAAATGAGGCTCAGTTAAAGGCTGAGAGATTGGCTGCTGAAATTATTACCTTAGGTGTAATAGAACACATTGAAAAGGCGCAGGGGGAGGGATTTTCCACTTGTTTTTGTTAAAATGTATATATTAATATTTCAGTACTACCTTACACGTTCATATAATCACTGATTGCACTGTAATTAGAATGTTGGTTAATGTAAACCTTGCAACTATTTTAATATATGTAGACATTTATTTGCCTTATGAGAATCAATTACACAGGCTGTTAAAAGCACAGACTATCCTAATTTTATGTTTAACAATGTTTTTGTAGAGTGAAGGGTAATTTTGAGTAGTATTGGGTCTGCCTTTCCTGGGAGTCATAAAGGTTGTCCATTAAACATGTATTTTGGAGTTTGTTTAATCTTAATTTTCCTGTATACACGAAAGCCCAGGAGCTGGCATTAGTTGTATACCATATATTTTTCTCAGACTGTCAGATGGGCGTGTGCAGGGTCTGAAAGCAGCTGTAGGGCAGCTGCCCTGGGCAGCAATCTCTGCCAGTGCCCGTGTCTCACTGCCTCTCTCCGTGTGTTTTGTCCCGCCGCAGTCGCAGAGCGCCTCTCCCAAGCAGAGGAAGCAGAGCGTCTTCACCCCACCTGCGCTCAAAGGTACTGTACGGGGGCTGCCCTGCCCTTCCCTGCCCTGCCTTTCCCTGCCCTGCCCAGCCCTGCCCTGCCCTGCCCTGCCCTGCC
>VXAC01000490.1:589229-614933 GCA_013399225.1 Rhipidura dahli
CGGCGGCTCCTCTGGCGGGGGAACAGTGGGGCTGGAACGATGGCTGTGCCCAGGGGTGGCAGGGCTGGCACAGGGCTGTGCCCGGGGGTGGCACGGCTGGCACAGGGCTGTGCCCAGAGGTGGCAGGGCTGGCACAGGGCTTTGCCCAGGGGTGGCACAGCTGGCACAGGGCTGTGCCCAGCCACCGCTGCCTTCCCAGGGCGCAGCCACTGCCTGGCACTGACCGCCTGCCTGGCACCAACCACCTGCCTGGCCATCTCTTCATCCTCAGCACAGAATCTTGCTGCTGCAGTGCCAAATTTACCTGTTTGAGGGAACCAAAAAAAAAAAAAAGCTTTGATTAGTTTGATATAACAGGTAAGTCAATGCCAAGGTATAAAGGCAGCTCCTTGAATACGTAAATTCTATCAGTGCTGGCCCCATAATTCTCTGCCTCACTTTCCAGGCAGCTGTGAAAAGGGGAACAACCAAAGCTGTGGGCTGGACATCTGATCACAGGGAGTGTGAAGCCTTTCTTGGGAAGATAAAGAAAAATGAGAAGCCTTGGTAAATGTTTAGAAGGCTAACATGCTTTTTAGGAATACATATAAAAGCAACAGGAATGTCACCTGGAACCAGAACAGTTACATTTAGGCTTCTTATGCAGTTCTGAACAGATTGTGACTTGATTTTTCTTTCAGTGAAGCAAGATTTGTAGTGATTCACCTGCACTTCTGACTGACACTTGTCAGAGCAGGATTATTTTCAGACTGCAGACTAAAGGCCATCCTGCCTGGTGTCTCGTATGTATTTGATAATGAATACATAAATTTCCTTTTGTCTGCTTAACACGATTTATTACCTGGCAGAAAAGGTGGGGCATCTGATTTCTTGTGTGAAATACTGCCAGTGTTATAGGGTAAAATACTATATCAGCCAGTTCTATGTATCTCATTCTGTGGCTTCAGTTCTCTAGTACTTGTCCTAGCCACAGTTAAAACATCACTCAGCTGCCACACAACACTGCCTGTTTGCCAAAATGGGCTGTAAGTTTGTGTGCTGGGTATTAGAAATAATCTCATTACGTTCAATTACAGTATTTTTTCTGGAAGGAAAATGCTTTGCATGGATAGCAATAATACCCATTGATCTCACTGCTGCACTGTTTTGTTGTACAAGCCTGAACTAAATCCTGTGCAAACGAGGTGCAGTGTTAAACAGGTCCTCATATCTCCCCTCAAGACCTGCAGCCTACACAGAGTTACCTGTAATGCCCTGCTGAGACCTGGGGAAGTGCCTGCCACTCTTCACTTCTACAGCAGCTTAATTCTCAGGGAGCAGTAGAGAAGTAGGAGAGCATGTGCTTCAGAGATATCCCAGCTAACCTGAAATACCTTGTAAGGAGCACAAAGCAGAGTGCAAAATGCCTCTCCTCCGTACCTTAGCACCCTAAATTACACCATATTGTATCTCAGGTACACAAGTGGGCACGTGGAAGTTGATAACCCTACCTGTAAACAGGCTGGATTGCTCCAGCTTAGCTTTACTATACTGCTACTTTCATAAATACAGTCTTTTTTACTTAAAAATTACCTGGGGGAAAATCCATTATTCTTCCTTTTCACTGGTATGAAAACATTATTTTTTTTTTTTTTGTTTGGCCTGTGAGGCAAACATAAAGCAATGTGAAATATACAGTGCTATGAAATACACAAAGCTATTTCTGCTGAGAAATACAGAGGTTTTGTAGTGATTTAGATTATACTAGTTTTATGGCAGTTGAAGATAACACTATTCAACAGTATTTTCAGAATGCCAGGCTTCATAGTTTCACACTGCCCACTGCCCCTCCACTCTGAGCACATATATATATATATATATATATATTTCCTGTTCACTGTTTTCCCCCAGTGTATTGATAATATGGTATTTCACAGTAAAGTTTTTATACAGTAAAGTAAAAACTACAATTTTTTATAGCCCCATGTCTGCTCCATACCCTCCAAGGCTGTTATTAATGGCAGGTGGGATAGACTGTGATCTGGTACAGATTAAAGATGTACATTAAAATCTGTACTTTTAAAGACAGAGATAATAAATGGAGTGGATGAGAGGGACAAATATTTTCATTTGTTAACTTCTCTGGCATTTTAGTAGTTTGTAGCTGTTATTAACTCAAAGTTCCCAGAAATAAGCCTGTGGAAATCATAAATGAGGCAGTGGAACTGAGCCTTGAAGCCAAGACAGCAGCCATGTGCAGAGAGCTGTGGGAGAGATGAGGGGCCATGGCAGGAGCTTTGCTCTGTGTCTGCACCAGAGAGGGATCAAGAGAAACCATGGGCAGAGTTGTGCTTCAGCCTGACTCCAAATCTCCAAGTAGCTGAAAATAATTGTGTTGCAGTGTTTATAAGTTCCTTGAAATAATGATGAAACTGTGTGAGAGAAAGGTTGCTGCTTTCTGAATTGATGGCTAGGCTGGAAAGAGGAAATGAATGTGCATGTTGTGGTTATAGGAACCCATATAAAATGGGAAATTGCTGGCATTGCTGGAAAGAGCAGAAGCAACATCAGACAATTGTGATGACTGGTTACAATACCAGAACTATAATACATGTTGCACAAAATATACAAATACATGAAAATATATGCAATAGGTGGAAATGCAGTATTACTGAGGTTTTACCTATGGAAATGCAGTATTACTGAGGTTTTACCTACCATGGTAAATATATGGAGATCAGCCTCTTAGTTAAACTACCCAGAGGAGGGGCTCACATTGCCCAGAGAAGTTGTGGCTGCCCCATCCCTGGATATGTCCAAGGCCAGGTTGGATGGGGCTCTGAAAAACCTGGTCTGGTGGGAGGTGTCCCTGCCCATGGAAGGGAGGCTGGAATGAGATGATCTTCAGTGTCCCTTCCAACCCAAATCATTCTGTGATCCTGTGATTCTATTATATGATATATATGTGGACATATTTTTCCCCTCTGCCATTGCACCTTCTAAACCAAAATTCAGTGTTATTACCTGTCTAAGATCATGCCCAGATATTTCAGTTCCATCATTACAGAAGCTTCCTCTAGCTCAAGGCCAGGCTGTGGCTGCTGCAGCCAGCTGTAGCAAACCTGGTGAAACAAGCAGGTTCTCATTACAGTATATCTGTATGTTCTTTGGCTTTTATTTTCCTAAACAAACACACACCAGAGTTCCTCCAGACAGAGCAAATAGCTGACTCATCTCAGAGTATTGTTCTTGTTACTGGAATACAGTGTGCTGGAAAAATCAATGTGAGAGCTATTGATTTAAGTAGTAATCTGGAGAGGGACTCAGCCAGCCAACCAGGTAACAGCTCAGCATGGTGTGCTTCTTAGCATTACATTACCAAACCTCATGGATGGCAAAGAGGTTTTCCATTTTGCTTTAATGGGTATTTCTTTTCCTACCCTAGTGCCACACTAGAGTTTGTCAATTCCATGCTCTCATGTGACATCCAATGGTGGCAAAAGTCAGTGTCTGAAGACTGCACCAAACTAATGCATGATATTTAATGTGTGTTGTGATTCACCTCTTGTCACTGTTTCTTCTATGTATAGCAGCAATCTTAACTGAGGAGTCATCCCCTCCAGTTCCTCTCTTTTTCTTCTGTTATTCATGGGCTTTTATACCTGAACTTCAAATTTTCTCATCCTTTAAAATCTTCTTTATGTGTGAAGGTTGGCTTGAACTTTCCTATGAAAAATACCATAAAAATAACCACAGGAATGTTTTGCAATTCCAGTAGTCACCAGTTTTACCTTGGGCAATCTTTTCCAGTCAATTCTCACTGTGTAGGGCCTTTTTCTCCTATTTACTAATCTGCTTCTTGTTCTATAAGACAAAACCAAGAAGAATCCTTTGATCCTTTTTCAAAGTAGATGTCCAACTGTTTTAGCACAAAGATCCATCCACCCATCAGTGCACAAACAGAATCTTTAGAAATAGCTTCATTATTCTGCTTGGTGGAATAGAGGAGCCCCTGGAAGTCTTGGTGGAGTCTCATTTTTTTACCCTCACACTTTCTAGAGAAGTCTAAAACGGGATGACAACCCTCCCAGATAGAGGGGGACCAAGTGAAGGCATCTCAGGCTGCCAAGGCAGAAGCAGACTGCACTTGCCCCAGATACTGGAGCTTCCTTGGTGTCTCAGTACCACTTGAAAATCAAAAGAGCACATTTGAGCCTCAGAGCTGCAACTGCAGCCTTCCATCCCAGGGCATAATTTGTGCTGAGGCAGGTTGCCTTTTACCCAGGTAGTCATGTTTTGTTTGGTATCTCAGCTGATCCTTGGAAGGAAATGTTGATGGCAGTGACAGGAAGCAAAGTTTGCAGAGACCAACAGAAGAGAGCCTGAGCTGTTCCCAAACCTGCATTGCTCCCTAGAGGGTCCAAATCCCCACATTATCTACCAGCTATTGCTATTAATACCAGTGGCTATTTAAACACCATCAAGGTCTCCCCCTGAGAAGGAAGGGCACGTTCCCAAGTGATTTGAGGATTTCATTAGCAGGGAGTCTGCTGGTGTGGATGTGCTAGAGGTCAGGGATGTAGGAAAACTTCACTCAGTTCACTCTGCAAGAGGCTGTTGAGATCAGTCGAGATCCTACTAATTTCAGCAGGCTTTAAAGAAAGTTCTTGTGGCTGTCTGTGTTCACTGGACCACCTTTGCAATAAGGAGCCATCAAATCATAATTAAAGTCATTTTCCACACAAGTGAGAGATACATTTGACTGTTTTGCTTTTCAGCCTTTTGGGAAATACATGCTTTAAATTCCCTTCTTAATGTATTTTTCTTTGCATAAAAACAAAGGCTTTTTCTTGAGCTAGGCCCCAGCTACAAGATTTGAAATGGGATTAAATCAGAGTTGTTATAAAACTAAGTAAAATTCAAAGATGTTATTTTGGTTTGAGTCATTAAAACAACCAGAACCCACTGGCTTTTCCCAAAGTGTTCAGACCCAGGGATTTGATACATGCATAATTCTGATATTTACAATGATGGTTGATATTAAATGAGCTCTTTCTAGCTTCTGCCATGAATTTCAGATGCTCTGCTTGTTTAGTGCCTGCTTGTTCTTCTCTCCAAAGGAAACAACATGCAGAATAAATGATTAAAATCATGATGTCCCTCCTGAAATATGTAATTTATTAGAAGCAATTAGTACAGTATGTGGCCTTCATCCAGATTTGTAACCCCTTAGGCCAGCAGGATGATGTCTGATGCATCTCATTACTTTGTGACTGAAGGTTAACAACAAACAAGGGTAGAGTCTGGAGACATTAAGGATTATTGTTGGTACGGTAAGCACTGAGTTTGGAGCCAATGAGAATCATTGTAACAAAAAATCTCAGCTAAATTTACTTCAAGTGGCAGAGGAATGAAGTTTGTAAGACTTTATCAGTGACTACAAAAACTTGGATCATTTCACTGGCTGCCTTCTTACATGGCAAACTGTGAAGAGCTTCTAGTGTTAACTAAACATATCAGTGTAAGAACACAAAACATTACCCTATTCTAGAAAGAAAAATGTCATGTCTTTTTGTGGTTCTGCTTCACACATGGTCTTAAATTTAATTTTTATGCAATTAATGTTAGCCACAATGTAAAACATCTTACACAGTCTTCTAAACATCAAAACCAAGCTTGTGAAAATTCACAGAGTGAGCTGGTGATCAGTCAAACTTTTCTTATGTGGGTGAGTCCTTTTGGCTCAGGCTATTATATTTTCCCAATTTCTCCAACAATGATCCTTTTTCAAAGATGATTGTGCTGCATGTCAGCCATGAGGCCAGAACAGGAGATGGAGATGGTTTTCAATTATCCCCTCTGTCCTGAGTGCATATTTTGAGCATCCTTCCTTTTCCAGTAGGCAAAAGGGCTGTGATAACTACTGGGCAGGGGGCTAGGACTACTCCACAAAAGCAGACCCTGTCCAGTGGTTGGAGGAGTCCCCAAGGTTGGGGCAAAGTCTTCCTCCAATACCTTAGCAGAGCTGCCACATCCCTGGAGAAACATCTGTTCTCTAGCCTGGTGGTACCTGTTCTTCAACACATGTCTTTATAGCAGAAAATCTGTCTCAGTAAGTTGTTTCTTGAGTAACAGAAGGCTAAGATTGGCCTCAGTATTTATGTGTGCTGCATTTGTTTGTTGATGTGCTGTGACATGACAAAATGCCATCAATGCATTTAGCTTCCTGGGTGGAAGCCCCACAGCTGTCTGGACCTTCTGAAGAACTGGGAACAGAAGATTTATGCAGCAGTTTTTTATCATTGCATTTCTCCTTGTCCCTAGTTAGGTCACAAGAGGTGTAGCTTTATTTCCAAAACCACTTGTTCTCTTCATTTTTCTCCTGTTCTTAGCCACATCTTAGTCAGATGCCCCTTGGTGCAACCTCACCACTTGATGCAGGATGGCCTTGAATAAATTTCCTGGCAATCTTTACCAAGATGTTACCTTCTAGTGCCTGGTCTCTTTGCCCCTCTCTCTATGCTCCTCTCTCCTTCCCCAGACTGGCACAGTAGGATGATGACAGTAGATACAATTAAGAAAAAAACAAAGCTAAATTAATTAGTGAATCACAGAGTTGGTGACAGGGATACATCAGATTGCTGCCATCTCCAGTTGGGTTGGCTGCTGCCTTTATGCTACTGCCCAACATGTTGGCAGCCACTGCTGTGGTCTGTGTTTAATTTCTAACTCTTGGCAGCTCTGAATACATTTCATTTCACACAGCTGGCGGCTCCTGCTTCAAAATGGCTCTGGCCTTGGCTGCAGTAAACATTGCAGTACCTATAGAGAGACCAAGGTGTCCAGTGGAGACCAAGCTTGACATCTGTTCTACAGAAAAACTGGGATGTTTGTGTTATAACTTGTCATCTGCCACTATTACCTGGAGTGAAAAACAAAGGGCTGTGTTGAGCACTAATGTCAGTCCCTAAATTACCACTTGTGGTCCAACACAGACCCAAGTCTGGGGGAGTATTTCCACTGATTTCATTTGGCTAGGCATGAAGTCCACATATCTGATAGCTCCTTCTAATATTGTGCAGTGAATGCTAAACTGGCCTCCTTCTAAAGGTACAATTTTATTTTTATCATAGAAGGTAATCTTAGAAAAATGCTGTAAAACAGCATTTATGACTTGAAAATAGTGTTATTAAGCATTGTAATTAAGTTGTAATGTTAAGTTGTATTAAATACAGACCAGTGTAAACATGATACCATTTCTAAGCAGTAACAAACAACATTTAAAAGTCAACCTTTTAAGAGCTAACAACATAAAATATTATAGAACAAGAATGTGGGAGACCTAGTACATATTTTAAAATGTAAAGTAGAATTCCCAGGAAGGGCAGCATGTGTTGCTCTGGTTACTTTCTATTACAAGATGTATTTATAGTGAAATTACAAATATTTTGGCAGTGCTGTGATCTGAATTGAAGCAGCTTTTGAAGAAAAGATAATATTTTTATAGGAGAAGATGTAAGATTCTTATGAAGTCAGCCATTTGACAGGGCATTAAATTTTATTTCCTTGCTGTATGTTCTGCACTGGAGGTTAACAACCAAGCCACATGCAGACACTGACTCCAGCAAGCCCCAGTGTAATAAATAATAATTGCCCCTTTGTTTCATCTAAGGCATTGTAAATCTGGAATTTGATCCCGAGCGAAATGGCAGAATGAAGATCCAGATTACACATTGCTGCTCCTGTTCAGGGTTTGGCATCTCCCAAACAGGCAGTGCAACACTGTGTGTGGAGTGGGGGCAAGTGCATCTGTCAGGGCCTCACCCCTGCTTGGTTCTGTGCCACAGATCAGCCCCACTGGGAGAGCACTGCCAGGGGTGGGGAGACAGTAGGGGAGCTTGCTCAGTTTATATTGGGGTGTTCTGGAGACAGATGCAGTGTATAAATACAGAGGTACCTCTCTAAGCAGTGTATTTCTAAAAAGTCTCCTTAGTATGTGGGCTGCTGTCTCATTTGATTTACCCTTAAAAATAAAAGCCTTCCCTACATTTGTACCTAACTGCATATTTCTAAATTCCCTCTTTGTCTATTAATATCTCCTCTCCATGTAGTCAAATTTCATTTATAAAAATCCCCACCCCCAAAAGGCAAAGCTGTCTAAAGACAGAATGGCTCCAGGCAAGCTCAAGGTTAATAGTGAATTTGTATAACATGAAAGGCACCACTCTGCACAGAGCAGCAGCATCAGCCTGACACAGCAAAATCATCCCACGACCTTCCAGCTCTGACTCCATCAGCTGTGCTGGCCCTCACCAGCATGTGTAAGCAGCTGCAGCCTCCCAGGCATCAGCAGAGCTCCCAGCACCTGCTCTGACTCCTCCTGGGATCAGGGCAGTGATTTCCATGACAGTGGCTCCTGGCCACAAGCTGCTCTTCCAGGGACAGGAGCTACCAACAACTCTTTTACTTCAGCTCTCACTCTGACCTGAGTCAATGTCCCAGGAGCACATTAGCTTTGTGATATCTCTGTTTCTGGACAATGTGGTCCTTATTTCTGTGGTTAAGCTAAGAGAAACAGAGAAACCATTCTGCTGATTTTTAGGGACCATCTGTGCTGGGTTTCTCATGGTGGGGATGTTTTCTGGGTTTTTAGTATTTGACTTTTTTTCCTTTTGAAGTGCATGCCTATTGGTCTGAATTTATTGAAAACCAAAAAAATTCTGCAGAAATCCATGTGGTTCTACTTCCCTCCATAATTTCTCCCTTCCTTCACCCCTTGGGATGCAACATTGCCCAGTATAGCAAGAACACAGAGTTCCCAAAACCATCCACCAGAGCTTTGGCATGGAGACAAGAACACGAGCAGCCTGAAGATTTCAACCACATCCTTTCAGGCCTGCAGCTAGGACTGAACACTTGCATGAATTATGTGTGTGACTGTGACCAGAAAAACACAGGAAATACTGCAGCTAGCATGTGGATCTGAAAAGGGATTCATTTTCCTGTGAGCTGCACAGGCCAGGAGGGTGCTGTTTAAAAGCTCTCATGTGGTGTGGTTGCTATTTTTTCTTGACACAGAGGGAGGATACTTCAGGTTTTCCAGCTGTCATACAACCTGAGAACAGTCAGTGCTATTCCATGGATCTTTTACAGCCTGATGATGGTCAGCAGGCTCTGAGCAGTGTACAGAGTAACTATTTCTAACAATACAATGAATGGAGCTGTGGGATCTAGTGACTGCTCAGAAGGAAAACACTCACCTGAAATGTTTGCTGCAGTTCTCCCAGCTCAAGGTGCACCATTGCTGTGGATGTTGGCACATGGTGAGCAGTAATTGTACACACATGTCTGGAAACCCTGGAAACAGTGCAGGTTTGTGGTTGACTCCCTGCAATGGCCTCTTTCCAGGTGCCAGGGACACAGGGCACACCATGGCTGCACCTGTCCCTGGAGAGCAGCTGCTGAGGTGTGGGAAACCCAAATGCACCTCCCCAGCTCAGCTGGGACTGTGTCCAGACATGAGCCCCAAGGAAGAAGTGAAAGGGAGAGCAGGGAAAGCAGAGAGGCTGCTAGAGAGCAGCAGGGTGAGTGGCTGCTTGTGTCCCAGCACCTGAGCACCCACAGGCTGGCCATCCCCTACAAAGGCAAAGGCAAGCAACAGGCTTCTCTTTGTTTTCAGCAATGAGGAGAAATTTTGTAAATTCAGCTTTCAATTTCCTGGTAATCTGCAAGAAAAGAGGGTTTTTTTAAAAAAAACAGTGGGATTTTTGGCATGCAGGCTCCCTCTGGTGACTCCTAGGTGCAGCTCCACTGTTGAATGAAAACACTTGTAGAAAGTGGAACTATATTCAATCTGACTAATCTCAACTTAAAATCTGCGAGGTTATTTCTACATTTCACCTGCATTCCAGTGGTGTTCCCCAGATCCCATGACTGGTTAGAGCCTGACTTTTATTTCAATTCACGCTTAGCGAGATCTAAAGTAAGAAGTGTAAAATCTAATTTTTAAAGAATCTATGGCTGTGTTCTGAATGTGCCTAAACTTTGAGAGAAGAGTCTACTTTTTCTGTACTTTGTCTGTGTTTTCCCCAATTAAATTGAGTAAACTTATATTCTTGCTGTGTTTTCCAGAAGAATTGAGAGCAATTCTTTTTTTCAGGCTCTGATAATTCTGAGTGTCAGATAGGGTCTTTCTATGGCAAAATTGCATTCTGGTTGTACTAGATGCTGGCTCTGGGTTGTTTTGATGCCTTTTGCAGACCAGAAGAGGTAGGTTTCTCACCAGTTCAAGTCACTCACAGAATGAAGAACCACTAAAGATTTTGTCCCCATGTTGTGCTGCCCGTGGCAGCTGCAAGATGAGACTGGTTGTATCTACTGCAATGCAAATGATTTGTGGTGACTGCAATTCATGTTGAATAATTTATTTCTTAACATTGGTTTTTAATTTTCTAGCAATCAAAAATACTTCTGTGTAAGAATCTGGTAGGGTTTCAGTTGTCTATATGCTGAAGAAGTTAAAATGAAAACATTTCAGATTTAAAATATTACTAGATGTCAAATTAATCCTTTAACTGTTCTCTTTCTCCTCTCCCAAAGATAAGAGACACTGTGCCAGACACCTTCTGATGTCTAAGCCGGGAAATTGATTTTGCTGAATTTCTGTACCAGAGAAGTACCCTGATTTTGCATAAACATTTTGTACTAAATTGGTTTGGATTCGTTTCAGGGGTGTGAAAATCTACCTGTATTATTGTGCAAAACACCATGAATTGCTACCATCCAATTTGTTTCCCTTGATTCAAGGGATTTGTACCCTTACTCTGTGAAAATTTGTTCCTTGCAGCAAAGCAATGCTGTTCCCTTTTATGGTCTCAAGTCATCCAAAATGCCCAGTGGAAATGATCACTGGTGCCCACAGCAGGCTGGGAGCTTTCTGGGGGAGAGCTAATGGGCACAGACAAAACCTGTCACCACATGGGAATGAGAGCACAGTGAACACATCATCCCACAGCTGCCTATATCCAAATTTCACCTTTTACCTGACATCTTCTGTGGCAGTACAATCCCTGCTTCTGTAAGGCAGATGGATGTCTGGACGGGTGTTACTGTGTCCTAGAAAAATGTCTCAGAAGCAAAAATTACAACTTGCTAGGGGAGGCTGTAAGCCCCAGGTATTTTAGGTCTTAATGTGATACAAACCTCTCCAGCACCCAGGGACAGCAGAGGAGAGGCTGGCTCTGGTCTTGCAGCAGCACTCCTGTGCTCCTGGGGAGTTCAGCTGCCTTGATCCATGGCTCATTCCATCGCCCTGCTTTGGCTGGCACGGGGTGCCTGCTGCACAGGGAGCTGGGAAGGGTTCAGGCCATCCTCAGCTTCACTCTTCTGAAACAGATCTGGGCTGCTTGAGAGGCTCCCAGCAGCTCACAGGTGCCAATGTGGTGACAGCTAAAGAGGCTCCTGACAGGTTCTTCTTTGTCAGGGCTGCAGCCACAGCACCTTAACATGAACAAAATAACAACTGCCTGGTTTTCATATGTCACCCATGAAACCACTGCAGTGGGGATAATAAGGTAAACACTGGCCTATCAATCACCTGTTTCACCATTACAAGGTTTTTAATTTTGGAGTTGTTTATAAAATACGTAAAAGAAGAGCTCATTTCACCATTTACAATATTACTGATGTGAGGTTATGCTGATGCCAAAATCCTATCTCCTTTGTCATCATAGGAAGGATCACAATGAAGATTATAACTCAGTAGGGGATTTATCAGCAAATTAACAGAGAAGCTTATAGGCTTCTGACAAAAGAAACAGAGGGGATTAATTAAAAGTGAAAGCCACACAGTACATGGAATTATAGTGGAGAAACACCACCTTGGATTGTGGGTGACCAGCAAGGATTTTGCTCCTGTCTTTGGTTTGAAAACTCACTGGAAATCTTTTCATCCTAACCCTAAATATCTCAGGCTGCACAGAGTATTCAGCAAGAGATTTAAATCTGCCCTTAACTTTTTTTTCTGTATTTGCCCCAGAGCATGGAAAGAAATAATAGCCACAAAAAGAACAACAAAAATGAAAAAGATGGAGCCAGAATATAAACTGAACAGAATTCTGGGGATGTCTTGCCAGATCTGGGGGTGAAACAGAAGCAGCAAAAGCTGTTCAGTCATTGCTCACAGGACTTCATTCACTCCAGCACATACTCAGACTTCTCAGCATCTCAGCCCCTCTTCTTCGTCAAGGATTCTCTCCCCTGTGCATGTGGCAATAAGTTTTTTTTCAACTGTTTTGGTTTCTTGACCTCAGAAAAATTCCCATGCCAGTCAAAATCCAAAAAAGTAGCAGTTGTTGAGGAAAAAGTGAGCAGCTGGATAATGCTGTCCACTAACACTGAAGTCAGATAGAATGCCTTAAGAAAACTGAAATATGGTTTCTCGGAAATGGCTCATGAAGTTGGGGAGATTAAAATGTTTTTTGAGGCATTTACAGTTAGGGTTTGAATGAAAAACATTAATTTCCATTGTGTTTTGAATGTGTATAAAAATCAAATTAATTAATTTTCCTGTAGCATGTCTACATACTTTATGTTTAACAACCTAGGCAAAACTAAATGTTCTTATGTTGCCAATATTTTTTTTTGGGTGGATTTTTTTTCTTCATAAGGGGAGCTACAAAATTTCAGAGCTCTTTTCCAAATCACAAACAAATGAAAATTATCCAGCTTCAAGGAAGTCAATACTATTTCGAAACCTTACTGGAAATTGCCATTTGAATGGAAGTAATTTAATTTGAAGCTAAAACATATGACATGAATAAAATGTCATGCTGCTCTTCTGTCACAGTGCAACCATAAGTACCTCACAGACCAACCAGGTGCAAGTGTCAGCTCACAAAAGGTCCAAAAATCTCAGACTCCTTCATTTCAGGTTCTCTACTATGGCATTTTCCCCAAGAATTAACTGGGAGTGGGAAATCCCTTACCAATGCTTGGCACTTACTTTGAAGACAAAGCACAGCACCAGCAGGAGTTTGGGACAAGAATACACACAGACATAACTGTGCAGTAGTAAGAGAAATGGCCAGGAGAGCAGGTCAGAGATTTCCCATTAAGAACTCAACAAGTAGAAATAAAATATGAAAAAAAAAGGGAAAACATTATTTGTTGCCACTATTGGCAGGAGCAGATTGGAGGAAATAAAACTGTGACACTTCCCTGCCTCACACGTAAGTTGCCATTTAATCTTTTAACATATTGGGAGCAGAACTCTCTTTTTATCCTCTGTAAAAGGAATGTAGCTGTGAACAAAGCATTTGCTCCTAGAGACAAATGGAGGACTGCTTTTGTAAATGCTCACTGGTTTCAAGGCTTGGAAAGGACCGTTGTTTTTATAATTGAATCTCTGGCATAAAGCACAGTCTTCAACCTCATTCTACACTTGGTCTACATTTGAGGTTGAACAATGGCATGTAGTTCAGAATGCAGCAGTTAAGACTTTTTATGAAAGTTAAGATTTATCCAATTCTCCTTAACTTTTCCCTTGTTTGCTTACAGCAGGTAGGATGATACAATTGTTTTATTTTGTACATAGCAGTCTATATAACTCAAATTTGGCTTGCCTCTCTAAACAGACTTACCTTCTGTAGCTGAAATACTGAGCATCCTTTCATGCTGCCTTTAGCTTCAGCTTTCCCAAGTCTTTGCTTTGTGATTTACCATCTGTAAAACCTACTTCTCACTTTTAGCCTCCTGGTATATTTTAAGATAGGCTACAGAGTGGCTCCAACTGGATTCATAAACTAGGATGGAGAAGTATGTGGTGAATCCTAAGAATGACAGAAGTTGCCTGTGAAAGTGTAAGATGGTTTAATTTGAAGAAGCTGTGCTCAGAAAATGCTACTCATAAATTTTTAAGGCCAGTGAGTTCTAGCACATAGTTTGTGACAGCAGCAGAGCGTTTGACTTCTGTTATTATGGAGCAGTTGATTAAAGGTTTGAAAATGTGGCCTTTTATTTGGTGGAATTACTGTAATCCTCTGACATAAGGGAACAATTCTGCCAGTGCTGTGATTCTGACCTACTCTTAGGCAGACAGCTGCCTGACTAGAAGTGGTGCTGGTGTTAAAAGTGAGGGCTGAGCAATTCCAGCAAACGAACACATTGCCCAGTAAGATTTGGCTTCCAGACAAGTGCTTTCTCAGCAGAGATGCTGAGCATCTAACAAGCTTCCTGGGACCCATCAAGGCACAGCACCTTTGAAGGCCTACCTGCATTGGTTCAATTCAAGCACACTTTGCAACAGTTCTAAGCCTGCCTCTTAGCTGTGAAAAATTGGCATGGAAAAGTGTCAGCTAAAAAACTCTAATCCTCTCCTGATTGTTGGCCCCAGCTGCTTGGTCAGAGCAGCACAGGAGCTGTGAGGAGGGGAGCTTTGCTGTGCTGCCCCAATTCATTACTGATGTGGAAGCCATCTCTGCGTGTTTTTCTGATCAAGTTTTTGAGGTATTTGACCAGGAGCCATCCTCTACAGATTCGGCTCAGAAATATTTCCTGGTTTTCCAAAGGGTAATCAGTGTTGGGCTGAGACTGATACAGGGTGGAACACCCACTTGGTGGCTGGCTGCAGGGGCTTCTGCTCTTCATGTGTGCTCTGAAGACTGCCTGACTCCTGCAGTCCGAGGGCTAGCAAGGGAGGGAAGGAAGGAACCAGCAGAGCAAGATGTTTCCATCCTAGCAGAAGTTGCCTGGGGCAACCAAAACCTCTTTGTTTACTCTTGAGGCTACTGTAAGTGGGAGATGCAGTCCCTTCAGCCATGGCAAAGCTGACCCCTCTGTGCAGTGCATGTTCTGGGCAGCCTGTGGAGCACCAACAAAAGCCTTTCTGTGCAGGAGGCTCCTTCACTCTGCTCTTAAGGAGCCAGTGCTGCTTCAAGCCATTCTGAGAGGGAAAAAGGGAAAAAGGGAAAGCTGAAAGTGATGTCTCAGAGAACAAAATGGAAAGTAGCCAGACGTTTGCAACATGATTTTTGCTGCTCTCATACAGTCTTCATTGTGATAGTTTAACAGTGAGCCTTTTGACTGAAAGTAGCCTCAAATGAGCCTCAACATTTGTCATTTAAAAGGCTCACCATGACGACTGAGGATCGTGTGACTAGAGCTAAGGGAAGAGTCAGCAGCAGCCAGCAGACATTTAGAAAATTAGTCAGATTTTGTTGCTGGGTTTCTGAATGGTCATTCACAAACCTCTGTGGGGCCATGGTGACCTGCTGAATATGCTGATGATCTGATCTGCTCCAGATCAGATATGTGACCTACATAAACTCATCATATTTGCCACTGCTTCAGATTGTTTTGATTTAGTCATGCATATTAGAGAGAGGAAAAAGAGTAAATTAAATTGCAAGGCTGAATAATGTCTTGGTCTCATAAACACAACGCACATGAGAATATTTATTCTCCTTCTCAACTTGAGCTTAGGAATAAAATAATACAACACACAGAGGGTTTTTATATTTATTTATAAATTGTCGTAATGTCAGCATAGCTTAAACTGCCATGCTGGTGCTCCAGATTCTTTTTATTCTAAATGCTGTAGTTCCACCATATTTGCTGGCATTTGAAGACTCTATCAATTGTAAATCACAGAGTGAGAGCCTGACTTTTCTTTTTCTAGGCTAATCCAAACAGTAGTTTGAGAATATCTAGAGCACCTACTTTCTGTGTCAATTTAGCTCCTGTCTCAAACTTTAAAGCCCCATACAGCAGTAATTTACAGTATCTTACATACATTCACTCTAAGTAAACAGTGGCTGAGGTTTTGTCTTTATAACTGGAACTTAACATCAATTACACAAGTTGACTCTTCTTTCTTCAAAAATAGTAAAAGAAAACTTCATTAATTTCTGGTGGAATGGGACCAAGATTTGGGTAATGAAAAAAGGCCTAGTTATGTTCAGACTCATTGGCCACAGGAATAAGGACGACCCTTGCATGTTGGTTACCAAGCTTCTGTGAAACCTTACGTAACAAAAACTTACAGGCATGGGTACCACTCAGAGTCCATTGAGACCACAGCACAGTACACCATTTTTCAGTCTTTCTCGATAAAGAACAACCCAAATTTTAGAAAATTTTCAAAGGCTGTATCAAGCAGACTGTTCACAATTGCCAACATCTATAAAGCAAAATTTTCCACATCCATTTATTTTTATTTTGCCTTTCCTCCCTCACGTTTTTTCTCTTCACTCACTCATACACATGGGAGTTGTCAAGGTCTGGGACTGTGTGTTTTATTGTGTTTTATTGCTGTCAAGTCATAGATAACTTTTTGATGCTCTTTGAACCACCAGTAGCTCAGAGACTACCCAAGAGAGTGGCTGCCTTGGGACACAAAGGCTGGGCTCCTGTTGGCAGATCTGCTTGGAAGCAGGACTAGCCTCCTGCCACAGGTCATCTGGTATGACTATTGAACATGAGCATCAGCAGAAGAAATAGTAGCTGCCAGCTTGTCAGACTGAAGCCATTCTTCTAGGCGGAAGTGAAGAAACACAAGGAAAGGAATGTGAAGTGCATCTTGTGTTTGCATACAAATATCAGTCATCGTCTGGCTCTTCGTTCATACTCAGTAATCATCCACCACTCACTGTACACTGCAATTCTTGTCATATCATATTGAGCTTAATGAAGCATCCAGGAACCCACACCAGGAATTTGGTCTATGCCACATAAACCTTGTTCAAACATTTAACAGAAGCTGGTCATTGCACCAGGGAACTCCCAGCTAGGGTGTAGCAACCAAGCCCAGGAACAGAGAGAGAATGTTAAGGAGGAAAGCAACAGTCTTCGTCTCAGCAGGCTGGCAACAAAAATGTTCTCAGGTTGTTTTTGAAATTCCATCACTGAGGATTTTGAGGAGGATTTGGAAGTAGCCATGGAGGCAGATAATTTTCCCTCTCCAGAACTTTAGGAGAAAGAATGAAAATGCTAATTTAAAAGCCTAGCAATTTGAGAAGCAAAGCTGCATCATTTCCTGGTGATATAATGCCCATAATATATGAAGAAATTTAATTTTCCTTGAAAGCATAAATAGCCACCATTAGTCTGAAATATCTCGGAGGGAATCAATGGAGGGAAGTCAAGGGGGAAAATAGTGGCAGGAGAAAAGGTACATTTAAAAAGCTTGGAGAAGGATATGTGCTAGTAGTGAAGACCCCAGGAGATAAGGAGAGTTTCAAAGTCTGGATAAATGGTAAAGACTATATGGGATGCATTATGCAAGAAAAACACGCAAGACTCAGATGGCAGTTGGACATGGGGACCTAGAGAGGAGTGGAAATCAGAAATGTGTAAGAAAAGACAGTGTTGTTCACAGTAGATGAACATTTTGGACAGGACTGCAGATCAAGAGCTTGGTTTTGACCACTTTGAGATACTGTCTTAGCTTTCCACAAGCTTGCATAGGAGATGCACCCCAGAGTTTTAGTTTGGACAGAAGGAGAAATGACTGTCAGAGAATGGCAAGGAGAGAAGAAAAGCATTACAACCCTAGAAGGAGAACCAGGGGAAAAAGAGGCAAAGACATCAGCAAGCTGGAAAAGATGAAGAGAGACATCACTAGGCACTTGGCCAGAAAGCTTTGAGACTGGATCCAAGGGCAACTGGATCAAAGGAAATGGAGGATGGGGGCAGAGAGGGCTGATAGGTGAAACCAGTGAGCACCATTTTTGGTGAGCTGGATGGCAGAGGAAGAAGAAGGGGAGGCAGGTAGGGTTAAGGATAGGGTTAATAGTTTTTAAGAGTTGCTAACAAAAGCTTAAGCACTGAACTCTGACTTGTATACAAGGAGAGCTTATCTAAACCACTCAATTAAGTAAAAATGGATTAAAGGCTTCAGGAACTGATTGTACAGATGAAGGAGATAGATAACAGGTCATTTATGCAAAGAGGAAACAAGAGAAAGCTCAAAATAGGTTTTGGGGAAACTACAGCATTTTTCTTCCTGGTTTCCTGTTCTGCCCTTGCATGGAATATATGCCCGACTGTATTTCAGCTGCTTAAAAGAAGAAAAAAAAAATATATAGTAGGATTTACTTTTCTTCCAGCCAAACAACCAAATTTTTGATCAAGAAAGTCATAGTGCCTAGGAGATGTGTGTGCAGGGGTAAGTTCTGAGTTTCTCTGTGACCAGTAAGGCCAGCTGTGTTTCTGATATCTTCTCCAAATGGGATAGAGAGAAGAAAATGTGTTTCTTACAGGTCCATAAATTTGACAGTGTAGCTGGCGTGCACCTGACAATGAGCATTTGAAGATGATGAAACTGGATTTTTCTAAACTTCTGTGAAGCAGAAAGTGCTGAGAATGGAGGCTGGTGAAGCTGTATTTTGTTGAATTGAAAGTCATCACAGAGAGGAAAAATTTTAATAATTATCCAGCTTCTGTCAAAGGAGGCTTCTGCCAGGCAGCTGCTCCTGCAGTCTCCAATGGTCCTCAGCTTCTGCTGGAGGTGGCAAGAGCAGGAAGCATTTGATGTGTTTCAGAGCTTGGCTGATGCTTTTCAGAGCTGAGCAGAGGCTGTGCCCTGTGTCTGTCAGAGCTGGACTGTGGTGCCCATGGCAGGGATGGGCTCTGGGCTCTCCCACTGGCACTGACCAGCACAGGGGAGCACATTCCATCCCACGGAGCACTGGATGCTTCTGGAAACATCTGGCAAAACTTCTTGTGAAATGTTGAGAGTCTGTGTTACTTCCATTGAGCAGATGCCTAGCTGAGCAAGACAGGGATTTCTCCTGAAACAGGGCGCATAGACCTCGGTTTTATTTTTAACCTGTTACATCTGCAGGCAGCTGAGCACATCCTTTCAATTGCAATGGCAGTCAGCACCCTCAGGCACCACACACTGGTAGTGACTGAGGTAATGATCTGCCCCTGAGGCCCCCAAGGCAAGATGAGCCATTTCAGCAGCAGTGCCAGGACTCATCTGCAGGACAGCAGCTCTGTGCCTTCCTCACAGGAATTGCATCCTTTCTGTTGTACTGCCATGCACTGGGCCACAACAGGGCTGTGATTTCTGTGTGAGATTTTGTCTTACAGGTGTATCTGTCACATGCAAGGGATGCTTCATGTTCACTGACTTTAATCCCATTATTTTCATCCCTTGTGTTCAGGAACAATATGTACCTCACAGACGTGTATGTAGATCACAATGGACTGCATGACCTAATTATGAGTTTGTCTGTTTTCCAAAATTAGTACAGAAGTATTGACTTAGTCTGTCCCCATGGTTTTAAGGAGTGAAGAGGAATCTTATTCCTGAAATAAGTCTGACTGGTGCAGTTAGACACTTCATCACTGTGCAGAGAAAGGAGTCATTTGAAGCTGCCAGGTGGATCGATGTGCAGCCCACAAGTTAAGGTTAATAAACTGTAAGATGCATTTTCTGAGCTTTGATTTCATAAAACCATATAGTCATTTAGGTTGCAAGGAACCTTGGGAAAGTCCATAGCTCAACCTGATGCATAAAGCAGAATTAGCACCAAATTTACCAAGGTCATTCAACACTTTGTCTAGCTCAGTACTGAAAATCTCTCTGAAAGGAGGCATTTTCACTGGGAAACCACACTAGTGCTTGAACACACTCAGTGGAATAATTTCTTCCCTATATCCAGTCAGAAAATACTCTCTTCCCATTCACAACCAGACACCTTCCTCTTCTGGGTAACTTCCCTTGGTACAGGCAGGCTACTCTTAGGTGCCCCAGAGTTGTCCCTGATGGGGTGCAGCTGCTTGTTCTCCTGTAACTGCAGGGATCATCCCTACACCTGGTGGAGGCTGCTCTGGAAGACCTGCCAGCTTCATTTGGCTCTTCACAAGTGCCTTGCACTGCACCCAACTCAGCCAAGGATCTGCAGTGGATGCTGGATTTAATGACATTCATTTGTGGGTTTTTTCCATTTGGTTGTTGGGGTTTTGAGTTTTTGAGTTTTGTGTTTTCTGTCTGTTTGTTTGTTTTGTTGGCATATTTTAAATCAAAACTTCAGTTTGGAAAAAAAAATATGAGTGAGACATATCAGAGAAATCAAAACATATTTGACTGGCAAACCAAAAAGTACCATTAGAAAGATCTGCCCTTTCTTCTGTTTAGTGGTATGAATATATCATGTTTCTTTTGATATTCTCTTTATTGCTAAGGAAACTAGAAAAGAATTCATTTAACATTGGCTGAGACATTTTTATTTGGCTGTTATCCTCCTTGGCCAGGTTTGTCTGCATGATAATTTCAAAGTGAATTAAGTTCTGTAATGTTGAAAATGAACCTGTTTTATCTGTGCCTTTCACTGCTTTCTGCAAATCTGGAAATGTGTTTTTGATAGAGAGAGGATCAGCTCCAAATCATAAAACTAAATAACCCTTCAAACTTTAGGGAATTCAAGCTGCCAACCAGACTTCAATCCTGAGATGGTAAATGTCAACACCCTTCCTTGGGCAATGAAGCAGGGTGAAGGAAGAGGTGTTAAATAGGATGGGGAGCTGCCTTAATTACTTGAATATTTTTAATTTTTTTTCTTCCAGGAGATACTTAATTCAGGAACACTTGGTTATTTCAAATCTTGTGACCCTGCTTAGCTTTCTAAGCTGGTGCTCTGGTTAGATGGAGAAGCAAAAAGACAGCTGTTGATGAAGCAGCATGGATGTGATGTGACTACAAAAATACCAGAAAATTGTCCCATTCGCATTCATAATTTATAAGTATCTAGAAATCTAGAAATATTCTTTGAGACAGTGACTTCATCTAAAAAGAAATGACAGTTATTATATTATATTAGTGTATGGCTGCTCAATATGGCTTGGAATTATGGATTTCTTTATCAACATTAATTGGGTTAAATCATCTGCACTGAAATATAAGCCCTCCGAGAGAAACCAATTCTTGTCCTGCTGGCTTTAGCAGTGTTCAGACAGACTTTGTTATAGTGGCATAAGGATGAGTTTGAACACACTGTGGGTATGAAATGTTTTCAGGGAGTGGTGAGAAGGAGCAGTGTTCGGTCTGGAAGGGGGGGTTTGCTGTCAGACATTCCAGGTGAAGAGCAGAGCCCCAGGTGGGGTGTGAGGCTGTGAAGCAGTGGCTGGCTCAGGTGCAGAGGGGATTGGGGGCCCGTGGGGACAGTGGGATGGCTGGCACCCTGTGAGCCCCGTCCCCGAGAAAGGGGAGAGCAGGGCAGGGCACCCAGTGAGGGGAACAAAGCAGCATCAGGACAGGGCAGGCACAGTGCTTCAGGAAAGGGAGGTGCCCACAGATCCAGAGTTACCCATTGCCTGGAGAAAGGGTCATCGATGAGGCACAGTGACTCCATGGATCAGCATTTGCAGTCCTCCTTATCTGCAACTGATGTTGTCAAGCTTGTGTAGTTTATGTGGAACCAGTAACTTGATGTTCCTGACTTGGATATGCTCTTACAAACAAACAATTTCTTCTAAAATATCCTGGCTTTGGTTTGCTTTTTTGCCACAAGTAAAATCTTACACTGTTTATTTCATGCTCATGTTTATACCATGTTCAATCAGTAAACAGAAATAATCCCGAAAACTACAGCATTTTGGTGCTTTTAGTTGAGAAAGCTGAGGGCATGAGCTGTGTTACTGGTGCGAAGATTGAAAGGATGAGAAGGGAATATCCTTTCTGATAAATTAATGTTGCCATAGTTGCGGTTGTAAAAATGGTTGAGGTGACCTGAGCAGTGAATTTTTACTCAGTCTCTAACAGAATGTAACCTTCCAGCAAACAATTCAGATATTGCAAAGCAAAGAGGCTGAACTGATGCAGCAATCACCTCTGTGGGCAGAGCTTCACCTCACTGGCTGCTTGTCATATGGTTCATATCAACCAAGGGCAGGGCACAGCCTGAATAACCCCCCTGGAGCCACACTGGAGAGCCACTGCATCAGCCTCTTCTCTTGAGCTGTGGCTGAATGTGCCCAGCTCCAGTGCCCCCTGACCACCCTTGGCTGCTGCAGTGTTATGTCACTAGATGTGCTTTTAATCCAAGAGTATGCTTGCTGCCATTTAACTAAGTATTTTTAATTCTCCAGGCCATTTTTTGCACTGTAAAAGTCTGCAGCTTTGTGCATGAAACGTATCTTTTCAGGACAGTTACCAGCATTTCCTGTCATACATGTTCACATGTTACTGACAGGAATTTCATTGCCTCTATGTCACTTCACGCTAATTTATTCCATTATGTAGATGAGCATCTTATTTCATAATGCCACACCTAGGGTCAGTTCATACTGACAGCCTGGTGCTGAGAGAACATCTTGAGTCTTATAAATAAGAACATCAACACTTGGGCGCTTATTGGTCAGAGAAGGAAACTTCCAAGTGACATTGTAGCATAAAATGACTGGCAGAGGTGAAGGCAGGCTGCAGAATGGAGGCAATGAAAAAATCATCAAATAAGATCAGTAGCTACCTTGCCATGCAAAGATCAATGGGTAGTGCTCATTGATGTAATTTCTCTCTATTTCCAACAATTTTCATATTTAATAATACAATTAAACCACATAACCGAAAGTCTTCACTCCTACAAAAAATACAGTTCTGTGGTTTCATCATACCATGTGTCACGTGCCTTCTTTTCTGTCTATAACTTTCCCCTTCTCATCTTCAAAAAACTCCCTAAAAAGCTATGCACTCTGGCTCCTAGCAATTCCTGTACTGAACAGCAGCTGTTAGAGGAGTACTGTGAATTGTGCAACAAATGGCTCTGTAAGTGCAGAGGAAACAACAGGAGACAAATTCACCTTAAAAACAAAACATAATTTGGAAACAAACATCCATTAACCTATAGTTAGGTGAAATCATATCTAAAGTGTTTGTCTTACTAAAGGGTGTTGCTGAAGAGGAGCTGCTAAGAGCTTGGTGGTAGCTGAGCACCTTTGTGAGCACCAACTCCTTAACTGGAAATGGCTTGATTATTGCAGGGCATGCTTACAAGAGCTGTGGCTTGGGAGCATTAATGTATTTGCTTGGTTTGTGTCTGAAAAACAGTTTCCCAAGAGACCGTGTGCTGTCATTTGTATGGAGGAAAAGAGAGAGAGGAGGAGCCCAGAGGCCAGCACAGAGTGATGGGCTCCTGTTAGAAGTGAGCTGGTTGTTGTACAGCCCTTGTAAGATACAGTTTTCAGTTATTTGTAACTTTGTGGAACTGCAATAACTTCTGCTGAGATTTTTTTTTTTTTTAAGTGATATATTTGGAAAAAAAATCTCTCCTGTATTTTGGAGCAGTGTGGGCATAAACAGTGAGGTGTAGGGACTTCCAGATTAAGTGACACCGGGGCCAAAACTCTTGGACATACACTGTGGTCAATGCTTCTCACTCACAATTAGCAGTAATCTGGACCTTGCCCTCATCCCTCAAGGGTGAACCCCTTTTTGAAATCTGTGCCCCTGCAAGTGCTATGGCTTGCAGGGTGCATATTGGGGTGTTTGGTTTTATAGAGCAGATGGGCTGTCGTTCCTCCCTATCACAGAGAGGAGAACAAAATACAAAAAGGGAAGCCTTTCTTCTGACCATTAGAAATGGTGACTAGAACTAGGTATGTTCTTTAATGAAATCAAATATGTTTTTATGTAATGACACTAATGGCACCAGAAAGTAGCCTAATTCAGGCTTAAGTTTTGTTCAAATAATGCATTTTTGATGAACAGTTATGTTCCCTGTTTTTTTGCCATAGAGGACCCAGAGACTAATCTTGTGCATTTGCTTTTTAGGTTTTTTGAAAATAGCAACCCTTCCTCTCTGATCTCTCTGTCATCTTTTTATCTTGATGTTGCCTCCTTTTCCAGTTCAAATTCTTCTATCATATCAAGGCAGAGCTGAGAAGATGGGATTAGGCCCATTCATTGAGGTCTGCTTGCTTGTGCTGAACATGAGACAGGGAAATAACTGTAATTTGAGTCATTTTCACAGAATCTACTTCACTTGTTGGCTGAAACCCAGCCAGCAGTAGGTAACTTCCCTCCAACCTGAACTTCCAAATATCCTGTGATAGGCATTTACCCTTTTCATCCAGCCCCACATGGTATCGGGAGGTCAAAATGGGTCACATTCTCCATGTGAGAAATGATCCAATCTTGTCCCAGCTTTGGTGCAGCTTTGGTGCTGGCAGTCTCCTCTCTGTTGGGTGCAATGCCCTGTTTGCCTCAGGACAGCTTTGCAATGGTGCTCACCACAAACCTGATCAAGGGTTACCAAGGAAAAAAGAGAAGCAAATACTGTTCTGAGCCTTTGTTTAAGGAAGAGAATATCTCTATTGTAAATACACCACAGTATGATTTGAACTAAGAGGTTGGTGGGAAAGGGAGTAAATATGGGCCTTAAACTTGCTCTTATTTTGGTTTTCTGTTTCTTCCTTCACATAAAAAAAACAAAAAAAACCCAAAAAAAACCAAACCTGATGCAAGCTAAATACAACCTTAACCATGTCTTCTGTATTTTCAGGGATTAAGCATCTCAAGAGCCAGAGTGACTCAGTGTTTCCAGAAGAAGAAGAGGGAGTTGGCGAGAGGGAAGAGGAGTGGGGTCATTAACCAGCGCAGAGCTGCCCCGAGCCCCGTCCGGAGCGTCACTGAAGGGACCCTTGGCCCCACCGTGCCCTGCCCGCCCCTTGGCACCAGGGCTCCTGGGAGGGCCCTCGGAGGGGCTCTGCAGACACTGCACACCTGTCCTGTCACCCTTATTCCTGGAGATAAAACAGTTATTTTAAAGTCTTTTTTTTCTTTTATTTTCTATGACTTAGAAATGTAACTCGCCAACACATTAGCTCCCTGACTGCCAGAGATTAACCACTGTGTGTGAGCTGTATCTAAGGCTTGTTGTAAATAAAAGTGATTTAAAAGGTACAAAATAAATAATACATTAATTTAGACAAGATGGGCTGCTGTACAGAGGGTTTGTCTAGAATACAGAAATGTTCATAAAAAATGATCCTTTCGGTTAAGGGCAGTTTTTGTCATCGTTGGGAGAGCTGCTTGCAGTGATGTGGACAGAAAAAAGGAACAAAGTAAGCAAAGGTGACTCTGTCTAGACAAGGATGCAAAGACACTCCTGTCTATATTCCCTGGATATGTGACACTTATACTTGTCTTGCTTTTGGTCTGAGGCTGCCTCATCACCGCAGCCAAAATGATTTCTCTCTACACGACATCACTGTTATCTGGAGGCATTAGAAAATATTTCAGTTTGGGAGTAAGGAGCACAGGCATGGGCAAGGCCTGGGAGCAGGGTACCAGCACCTGCTGAGCCATGGGAAATGCCACATCCCCCTTGGTGACCTGCAGCAAGGACAGGTCACAGCTTTCCTGCCCTGCGCTTGGCTCAGCTTGAGCCAGTGAGTGACCCACAGCAAGCTGCACACATTCAGCTTGTGTCTGAGTCCCAGGGTCTTGGCTGAAGTCAGCATGGTTCATACCAACCTTTTAACTTGTTAGACCATGCAAACTCCATGGCATGAAATGGAATAAAGCAGAGGAGGAAAACTGTTTCTTCAAAGTCTCACTTAACAGATTATTTTGATTTTTTACCAATGGTGAATTTTTAAAGGAATTCACTGTCATTTTGTATTAACTGTTTCCCTTTGACACAAAGTTTTACCCTCAGTTTAACTTTCCATTGCTGTAAGTCTCTTTTAAAGGGTTGAGATAGCAAAAAAAAAAAAAAAAAA
>VXAC01000490.1:614983-803446 GCA_013399225.1 Rhipidura dahli
AAAAAAAAGAGATGAAATCTAGGAAAACACAGAGCCTTTTGTCTATGCTTTGCATGGTGTTTTCACCCTCAATCTGAGGTCTTCCACGAAGACCTGCTGAGAACAGGATCTGTCAACAAGCGTTTCTTTTTGAAGAACCACTGAGAGCCACTTTTTCCCACTATCTGTATGTCTGTATCTGCCCTCTTTGGTTCCATTTTCTGCAGAAACACTGCAGACAGGATCCATGACTCCAGCTCAGCAAGGGTGTGCAAGAAGGACTAAAGAAGGGCTCTGCAATTATACAGAAGCCTCTACAGGACTGAGAGCTTTTTATGTCACAAACAACAAAAAGAAGGAAATGACCCTTCAGAAACTGTTTGAATGGCCCCAAGTTAGGTCTGGAACAGCAGCAAGAAGAGCTGGGCTCTGGTCCCAGCTTTGCCATGGCTTTGGTTTTGCACAGCACCAGGCTCTTCACAAAATTGATCTTGCCACTGTTCTCCCGAGCTGTGAATCTGTCATTGGTGTTTAACCTCACACCACCTCTCGGTGTTGCTAGCTAATAAAGCACTTTGGATATTAATGGCTTTCTGCTGGTTATTAGTACCCACAGGCTGCAGATGAGAAAAGTCTAGGACCTGTGAGCAAATGAAAACATGATTTATAACACCTGATACCAGGACAAGGTATTGAACACTTTGGAATCTCAGCATTTCAAAGGCAACACACAAAACACCTGACAGGAGCTTGGAGAATTCATCACCGAACATGCTGCTTCAAGTTAACTGTTGGACCTGGGTATAATTACACTTTATAAATAATAGGGGAAAAAAACCCCCACCCAGACTTAGTTTGAACTGTATTTGACTTTCAGAGTGGTATAGGTTGTTAATTCTCCAGGTGCAAAATCAGATAATACTTAAGTAGATATTAAGAGTCAAGATTTAACACTCCTCTCTAAAGCATTCTAAAGTGTGCTTTCAAAAGCATACTTTTCACTGAAGTCAGAGGAATTTTTCTTGAGAAAAACCATAGGATGTGGCTGACAACATATTCCCCTTTGGGGAAATATGATGTGTAATGTGCAGGAAAGCTTCTATTATCCCGATATCAATTTAATTACTGGATTTCTTGCCTATTTTTTTTTTTTTAAGATTGTTATAAATTCTTTTGAAGTTTTCAAGGACTTACCCACTGTCTTCTCATAGTATCACTATTTCTCCCCAGTAATGTAAACTTAAAAATCACCATTAGTTCTTGCACTGTTGGTGTTATTTAACCAAAAGTGTCACATCCAACACCGACTTTGAGGCAGGGCTGCAGCAGAGGTCCTGTGCTTGGACCAGGGCCTCCCGTGGTGTCCAGGGTCCAGGCAGTCAGTGAGGAAGGGACTTCCAGCTCATCTGCACTCCCCCTAACATCAAGGGCCAGGCTGGTGGTGATTTTCACTCTTTAAAATTACTCATTTCTTTTACTCCAGAAGGTGAAGCACTGGGTGGCTCTCTCCAGAGCTGGCCTGAGTCGGCTGTGCAGGCTGGGGAGGGACCCAAGCAGGGCTCCTGCAGGCTGCACTTCTGCTTTTGTACAGCTGCCACCGTACAACACAATGTCCTGCTCAGTGCAGGGCTCCCCTCCTCATTTCTTTTCTCTTAAGTTTTTTCATGAGGGACCTTATTCCTACAGTAAATAAGGCATTGTCTGTCCACTAACCCTGGGGGGACAATGTAAGGGCATATTTAAAACATGCTGTCCCTCAAACTCCCCTTTCTTCCTCTCCTATTGCATCCATGTTACTGCCCGGGCCCACAGATGTTCTTTTTTATTCTTTTTATTATTTTTTCTATAGCAGCTCAGCACAGGAGTGAGCTCCAGAAAGAGCCTCAGTTGTTCTGTTGATTCCTGCCATGTGCAATTACATTTAACCTTTTCATGCTCGGCGTTATGCTTGGCAGGGGAGTGGATGCTAAATGCCGTCTGCTTTCTCTGCTTTATCCTCCAGTGAGGCTTGCAGCACTTGGAGCAAATCTCCAGCAAGACATTTGTGCACCCTCTACTGAACCTCAGGCTGCTTGGTAAGATGCTACTAATCTGCAGTTTCATCAAAGTGGGCTGATGGAGTTTATGCAAGTGCAGTGCCTATATTCTGCTACAGATTTTCTGTTTTGTTAAAATTTGATTAAATAATCTGGGAGGTTTAGGGCAGAAAAATTATTTTTTTGTTTCTGCTAGGCCAAACACACTCTTTCAAGTTTGTAACTATTCTTCTGCCTAGTATATACTGACCCTTAGTGGTAAACTGAGATTTTAATTTCATTGCCAAGTTTCTAAATTTTGCTTTTCTCTTCGGCCCAACTGTTCAGAAAATGGCAGGAATATTTGCTGTGCACCAGGATAGTCTATCTATGTAAATAGCCCACAATGTCTTCAGCAGACATTAACAGGCATGTGAAAATAATGATGACAGGTGTTATTAGCTCTTCTGAAGGGAGGGCTGTGGGAAGAAGGAGTGTCGAAAGGTTATTCCAAAATGCAAAACAAAAACGCTGGCATTGAGAAGCAATACTCTCCACATAATGAGAAACAAATAAGAACTCAGTATCTGGCACTAACGAACACCTCAAGCTAACTGTGGAATGAGTATTAATTAGGTTTCCAAAATAGCATCTTTCTGAAAAGCAGCTGAGGTGTAATATTGCTCCTTATTAATCAAAGCAATGGGACAATGTGAACTCTGAAAAAATAAATGGTTTGCAGATGGCTGTGTGCATCTTTAATAATGACAGAAGAACACAAGTTACAGCTTTAAATGCCAGGGACCCTTTCTGCATCTTCTCCTTTTCAGAGAACGATATTTGCAGTTTTCAAGGCAGTGAGGAAAGTGTGTTGGTTTCTTATTACATTTTCCCTGCAGCATAAATTCTGTTGATGTGCTTCCCTAATCATTCTAATTATACTGCCATATGTTGCTCTCATCTTTCTTTTTCTCTCCTAATGGGACATAGATTCTGTCTTTTGAATATGTCATTTGTTTATTACATTTATCAAGGGTTTTAACATTATATGGGACTTTTAATTGCTTTTTTAAACACTCAGCAGATTGAATATTAAAAACAGACATGAAGGTCAACTATAAATAATATTTAAATTGCTCATGACATTTTTATTCTCTAATTTACTGGAAATATCAACTCTGTAGTCATGCTCCTGTATCTACTATTTACTTGAAACCACACACATGTCCTCCAGAGCTACTCTGGCTGCAGTCACAGTCCTGCCCCACCCCAAACCACCTTGTGCCTACCAGAATAGGGGTCTTCCCTAGGTGGGAACTCTAAAATAAAGATGCATCATGCATCATATTAAAATATTTGACACAATTATGCTGCCATTAATTCCAGTGGTAGCTACTGGTGAGCCCCAAACACTAAAGGTGACTGTTCATTTCTGACTGGTAAGTAGAATACAATTCTCTCTCAAAGCTGAGCAGCCGCAGAGAAAGGAAGCCAAATTTCAATAAAAGAATTCAGGACTGTTTGAAGTTAAACATGTGCTTTGTACAGAGACATTAGACCCTCAGAGTGCCCTGCACTGCAGGACAAAAAAATCTGTAAGCCAGCTGAATCCAGAGAAAGCAAGAGAGAACCAATTACTATCCAATTAACAAATTAATTTCTGGTATAATGACACCATCTCTCTTGGCTTTCATGCAAATGCATCATAGGTGAATTTGACCCTTTGGCTCATTGAATTTTTCTTGAGATAATCACATCAGGCTTTACACAAATAATTAGCCAATACTTTCATGTAACTCAGTGTTTATTCATGGTACTATGATGCAAGTCCCACAGTGCTTTTGCAGGTTCAGGAGTGTTGCTTGTAGGTGCACCAGCATTAGGTCCTATGTGGTGATGAGAGAGCCTTAGAACCACAGCCCAAATAAAAGTGAAGAAACTTCTATTCTGCTTAACTATTCCATCTTGTAGCCAAGATTGTACCATTTTGATTTTGACCACCTTATTTAGCTACTTTATTTTCCTTCAGGTTTTTAATAATGACCCATACAGGATGTTGCAAATGTATAAAGCTCAAAAACTTTAAAGTTCATATCCTGTGTAATCTGTCAGAATAGTTTATTTGGTTAAGATATTATCTGTCCAAGCTCAGCTAATGTAAAGTTCCCCAACAATTCCCCACGCAAAGGCCATAAGCAAAGGACTTGACTAAGCACAAAGAAAGTATTTTGCAGCAAAGTTCAGCCCAAAGCAGTTTAAGTCCCATTTTTTATAAGAGATATTTTTCATTTATAACTCCGTGGATAACTTGCTTCTTTGTTCCCAGGGGAAAACTTAGACATTCACAGTTTGATAAAACTTCTGAATGTTTGCCTTGGGACATGGAAAAGGAGTCTCTAGAAGCCCATTAAATACTTAAATGACCAGGAAAGTAAAATTATTCCAGGGAAGTAGCCTAAATGTTTGCATAGTGCTTGACAGAGGTTAGTTTCTTTTACTCAGAGCATTAATTTCCACTAATTTTTCCATACTGTTTTTCAAGGATGAGATTTAAAAAAAAATGCTTTAAAAACATTGCACTCCCCTTTCAGACAAACCTTTGTCTGCTAAACTGCTCTACACAGAAATCTCTAAGCTGCTGCTGAAGAATGTTAGTCATACTTACATTTTCCTCTTTCTCAAGCAATAACTGTATAGTCTGTGAAAAAGACACATTTTAGACACTTACCACTAGGGATCTTGATTTGTTAATTTGAAATTATTTTCATTAGAGTAGTGGCTTGTTTGACTTCTGGCATCTCTATAAGAAGAAGGTCCTTTGTGCATGTAGCTCATCTAACACCTGGAAAAGAGGAACTGCAAAGAACGTGGTATAAAGCAGTTGTCTTGATTTATTTGCATCACATACCTAGTTAGGATTTGATACATGTTTGAGTCTATGGGATTCTTTCCATTCATTTTCGATCCAAGTAGAAAGTTTAATTCCATTTACACTGAACTTGGATTATAAAATTTACACCACGCCATGGAGGTATCTCAGAGTTTTACCCTTCTTGAAGGACTGTTGCTAACAAGTACAGTCCCAGTGCTCCTTCAATTTCTGCCACTGTAAGAAATATTTTGTGTAAAAAATCTTTCATTGGTTATGTTTTTCTTTCTGTGAGGATTATTTTAGCCATAAAGGCTAAGAAAGCAAGACTCACTTTAAGAAATTTTTCTCAAGTGTGCTATGAGGCTGTGAATGAGTCTGTATGGCAAACTGGGACAGTAATGGAAAAAGTGTGGCATCCCAAACAGGTGGAAGGGTTGGAAACAACCATATAAGCACTTTCACTTCTCAAAGACAATCATACACAAATGAGCAAAAATGCTCCAGGAAATCAAATTTGTAACTAACACTCAGGAGCTTCACAATCCTTGCCCTCAAATCAAATTTATTTGGGAATATCATCATAGGAAATATGGACAAATACAGCAGAATAGAAACACACAGTTGTAGATTGCCTTCTTGAAAATTAAATTAAAAAAATACTGGCTAGATCATAACTCATAACAATATTACATAATATATCTGTCATATATCTCAAGATAAAAGTACAAAATAAAACTCTTGAGGGCTCATCTATAGCTACAGCTCCTCGGTGTGCTCGATGCAGGGTACATGCCCAGAATCCTGGGGGAGAGACACAGATACAAACACCATTTCTCGGGGCCCCATGCAGCGTTTTGGCAGCGCAGCCTCACGGGTTGCAGAGATAAACTGCTGTTCAGGGAGAAGCTCTCTCAAGAAGCCTTTCTGCCACATGAACCCAAACTTCACCCAGCTCAAAGCCTTGTCTAACACACGTTGGCTCTATCGGTGTTAGCCATTGGAAAGACAATTCCTCCTCATCCAAACAATACACCAGGCTTTGGATCATGTCCAGGCAAAATCTTGCTAAGAACAAAGGAAGGAAGAAAGAAAGAGAATCAGCTGGCATTAACAAAAAACTAAGGACTCTTCTTGTATTTCAGTAACATCTACCACAGTGATAAAAACTGAGTACAAATGAGCAAATAGGATTATTTATAGGAAAAATCACTCTTCTATACTAATGAATGAGATCTGCAGGCAATGAGTGACTCCTGTGAGACCAGGAGCTCCTTATAGCTTCTCCAGTGGGAGATCTTGGTGCTCACTATGACAACAGAACACTGAGAGCCCCACAGGATGCTTCAAGCTCTCTGCAGGATCTGTTATATTTCCTGCTTGTATTTCCAGGTGAAAATTTTTGCGGAGTAACAAATCTCAATGGGATAAAGGTGCAGAAAAAAACTTCAGCTATGGTAAAAGTCTGAAATTGAAAATACAATATAAAGATTAAATTCTGATTGCTTCAGACTTTGTCTCAGTAAGTCATAAATTACCGTGTTGAAAAACAGTCAGTAAAAATATCTAACTGGCCTAGTTTTTAAAGATAGTAGTTGTCTTTTGTTATTTTCAAATTTGGTGGGAACTATAGATGTTCAACTTATCTAAGGTTCTGACTTCTCAGATCTTAATCAAAAAGATTTTCCACTGCCACAGCATGTGGCAATTTACTATTAAAAAAGAGTCTGATATGACCATTAAATTTCTTCTCTTGTCATAAGGACAATAAGAAGCCATAAGATGGTTTACATTTTATTACAAAGGGGAAAAAAAAAGAGTCCAACGTTCCCAAAAAGGATGCAAAGGTGCACGGAGTGGTCCAAGCGACTAATGATTTGCTCAAACACTAGCAGAGAATATATAAATTCTTAGCTCTTAGCAAAAAATATTGATTGCATTATAACATCTATGATACAATTTCATCTGTTAACATTTCATTCGTTAACGGCACTGTACAGAAGTTTGTCCATGCTAAATACAAGCCTTGGACCAGATACACAAAACAACTTAAATGTATTTTTTACATCCTATATGCACAGACATTTCTTAAGTTAAAACTATGCATACTGCTTATGCATAGCACACATATGGCTTACATATTCAAAGACAGGAATTCCACCTTTTGGCATGCCCTTGTCCCAGGGCTCAGAGTTTACACTGTTCCCAGCTCAATTTTGACTGTTCTGCTGTCAGAAAAGAGACAGTCAACAGGTATGGACATGTAAGGGTCCCTCAGTGAAGGTTTTATGTTTTATGATTCCTTCTTCAGTTGGACAAAGCGTGCCCTTGTTGAGGTGGAGCCTGATGCCTGCTGAGCTCTGGCTGGATCCCTGAAGCAGCAGATGAGCATCACACAGGTCTCAATCCCCCTTGGCACAGAGGGGAGTGCCACTGTCCCCACGAGTCCCCTTCAGAGCAGACCATGGCTGATTAGAAAGACGTTTTGTTCAGTGAGGTAATAAGCACAGGGTCCAAAAAGGAGAACTGGGGAACTGGGAGAGCAGTGACCTGAGCCACCTGAGCGCCTACATCCTGAAGGGGAGCCTGGGAGTTTCCTGGCAGGTTCCAGCAGAGGGAGACGAGGTTGGCTGCAGCCATGTAGGACACCCAGACAAGTCAGGAGAGATCATGTGCAGCTCAAGGGAGGAAGAGATGAAAATGGCATTTCTTTACGGGCACAGTTTGGGCTGGAGGGCTCATTCTGAGGCTTCTTGCAGAGGTAACTGCCTGTGTGCTCTGTTTTTGCTGCCCCTCAGAAAGAAACAAACTGTAGCAAAGATTTTGCAGGATGAATGTTGTCACCTTTGCATTTGAGATAAACCATGACATAAGGCCTCAGTGTCACCTTCCAATTCTGTCTGAGAGGCAACACAGCATTTTGCTGAAGCGAAGCAATTTTCATGTATTTCTGTTGCTGTCTCTTCCATCCTACAAAACAATAAGCACCAGTTTCATGGTAGGGCTGACACCGGGGCTGATGATTTTCAAAATATTACAGGATTCAGAATGCTTTGATCTTTAACACCAGATGCTGTTCAATTAATATTAAAGAGATATTTCAAATACTGATTTGTTCAACACCAGTTCTGTCCATATGGCAGCCACTGCAGTGGGGAAGAATCTTCATTCGTGCAGGCTGATCAGCGCAACTCTACAACTTCCCTGTACAGTCTACAACATTTATTTCCAGATATTTTAAGGAAGCTAACAAGTAGGACTTTTATGGTGCATGCAGCATGATTGCATGAACAAGTATCTAGGAGCACATTTCATTTTGATTTTCTATTTTCATTGGACGCCAGCAGCAGTGACATGTAACAGCAATCCCAGGCAAATGACAAACATCATGTTTGCACACGTCTTGTTATTAACTGGAAATGTCTGGTACCAGTGATGCAACAAAGCAAGGTCCAACTTTGGCTGAAAAAATTATTTTGGCTAGTTTAGGAAAGCAGAATAGAAGAGGAAATAGCAACACAAAAACAACTGAAATCTTGCAAGTTTTTAAGTGCCTTGAGTTACCAGCTCAGGGTTTTTATATTTTACATTTTTGAACATTTTGTTCATTCACTTTCCATAGAAATAGGATGATCCAAGAACAAGTTGACAGATAACAGCCTCTGAGATCATGAGGTAGGAACAGCTAGAGTTCTTTTCTCCTGCAATAGAGATCAAATGAAAATTCATAAATGAAAGATTTCTGATACTACTACTTCAAATATTTCATATACCTGTATTGAGGATGATTTACAGCATGATCATTTAGTCTGACATTAAGGATTCAGAGATTTAAAAGTACTGTGTTTCCCTTCTTTATATAGAATTTTTTTAAGATGACATTGGAAGTGGGGTATGCTGTGTCCCCATTTCAATATTTTCTAAGATAAGCACAACTGGGATGGAACAAAGAAGTTGAGAATAGCACTAAGTGAGCCTTTATGGGATGAAACATTCCCCATTGGAATAAAGAAATTACCAAATTACCTGTCCTGCCTGAAATGTCAGAAGCTTTTAAGAAGTAGCAAATCTAGTTCTGTACCAGTGCTTCTGTCTGCTCCGTGGCTTTTACAATGTCTTCTGACGTCTTACAGTGTTTAGGCTCACCTGGAAGATAAACAAATGTGATTGGGAACCTGAATGAGGAAGCTGATCAAGTCAAGAGAACCTGCACAGGCATAGACAGACAGAAGCTCGTTCCTCAAGATATTTTAAGGTTAAAATGGGGTTTCAGTCACTGCTTTCTTTAATTGCTTTCTCACCAGAATAAGCATCAGCTTGAATTAAATAATCATTATGGTTTATCCACAAGGCAAAAGATAGAATAAAAGCAATAGATCACAGCATGAAACAAAACTATGAAGACTTTTACATGAGTGTTAATAAAGTGGGTTTGGTTTTGGCTCATCTTTTTTTTCCAGCTGATTGAAAGTCAAAATTCACCCTCTGCAGAGAAGCTCTGTTTAAATCCTCTTTACCGTCAACTTTCAAATCAGAGTAAGTTTCTCTCAGATAATGAAAGATGCCAGTGTCAGGTTCTAAGAATTCAATTAATTCAATCAGATAGGAGAAATGACATGGAGTAACACAAGCAGCTTTCAATCTGAGTGATACAACATGAATCTCAAACTGGCAATCATAGAATTAAGCTGTTGCTTAAATTACTCCTTCAGTTGCTTTGAATGAGTACAGCTGAGGAAATTATACACTGAGATGGTAGGGAGGGTACAATGCAGCGAACTCACAGTGTTATTTACTAACTACATCTAGTAACTTCTCAGTTTTATCAGGTTGATCAAGGGATACCACCAGTAGGAATTCTCAACTGAAAATGTCAAAAAGGAAAAGCACTGTAGTCTCAAAAGTGGAAAAGATGACCTGGGAGAAGCATAAAAGTTATAAAAATAGAGAAGGGAATACTTTTGAAAGCCAAAAAACAAAGGTAGCTGAAAGGGAAAGCAGATGATGTGTGATCTGAAAGGAAATTGAAAGATGATGGCAAAGACCTGACAGTTTAGAAAACAGACTAGGAAGAGAGGAAAGAAAACTCAAGAGAACAAGCATGAGAAAAGAAGAAAATTATTAGCTATGAATCTACCATGGCTTCACTGTAAACAAGTAAGAATTGCTACTGATTTCACCCTTGTTTCACTACCATAAATGGTGGCAGAGTGTGTGCTGCCCACTCTGTAATGCAGCCACAAGCAGATGGGCCATATTTCCCCAAGCAGCATCCTACATGATCCCTTATTTTACATAAATTTAATGTAGGTGGAATACAGTCAACCAATACTTCAAAGGCTTTTAAAGTCTCAAAATTGGAATAACATTAATTAGAACAAGGATGTCTACAGATCTTTCAGCCTGTGGCTCTTTTTGGAGGGGTTTAGCAAAACTTTATCAGCATTATTATCCATAAAAACAAAAAAGGGGGTGGGAAGAAGTATGAAAGTAAAAGCTATTTGTCTAAATATTTAAATTTTATACTTGACTCTTGAGTTTGTGGCTTGCTTAAAACAAAACAATTCACAGAATCAAGGAATATGCTGAGTTGAAAGGGACCCAAAAGGATCATGAAGTCCAACCCCGGGCCCTGCCCAGCATCATCCCCAAGAACCACATCATGTGCCTGAAAGCCTCATCCAAATGCTTCTTGAACTCTGTTAGGCTTGGTGCTATGACCACTGCCCTGGGCAGCCTGTTCTGGTGCCCAACCATCCTCTAGGAGAAGATCCTTTTGCTAAAATCCAACCTAAACTTTCCCTTGGCTCCTGCCACTGGTCACCACAGAGCAGAGATCAGTGTTTGCCCCTCTCCCCCTCATGAGGAAGCAATGAGGTCTCCCCTCAGTCTTGTCTCCTCCAGGCTGAACAGACCCAGTGACCTCAGCTGCTCCTTATACACCTTCTGCTCCAGACCCTTCACCATCCTGTGGCTTCCTCTAGGCGGTCTCTAACAGCTTAATATCTTTCTTATATTGTGGTATAAATTTCAAAACACTAAACATTAAGTACTAAGACATCTATAGCTTTCTTCTTGTCTGTGTATCAGATTTTTTAGGCGATAAAAAAATCTGGTTGCCAATGGCTGTTATCTTATAAACCCTACCTTTTTTATAAACACATTATTTGCTTTTTTAACCTAACTTTCCCTCCATCCTCATCCCATTCATGAACATGGATGCCTTCCCTTAGTCCCAGAACGCTGGTTTACTCAGGAAGCACTAAGGAAGCAGCAGCACAGCAATCTGCTCCTGCTCTGCTTGGGTGCAGAGGGCTCCACACTCGCTGAGCTCCGTGGGGCCACCGCGGCACTGAGCAGTCACCGAGCATTTGCACAGCACAGATGATCCCCTGGTGCCACCTGCACCACCATAAATCAAGCTGGCATGTTGTTGGTGTGGATCTGCCCAGTGCTGTTGAACCTGGTTATTCTCCAGAGGCTCTCTCTTGCTGACTGCCGGTGACGTTGGACGTGCTGCGCCCGCGGTGGGACCGGGCAGTCCTCTCCTGCCACACAGAGTGGAGCTACTGGCAATCTGTTTCACCACAGATTTATTATCTCCCTTGCATTTTGATATTTAGGATTAATGTGGCTATCATTACGAGTGAGAAGTTAAGTTTGCCAATTAGCATTTATAAATCATTGAAATGAGGAGTCGTTTAATTAAACATAAGCAGTTTTTTAAATTAATGTTCTAATTAATAAATCACTCTGGAGAAAAGGAAAATCATCACTTGAAAAAATCACCTTATAATAGTTTCATTTAATCTTGTACCATTCAATTAAATGAAAGCGAGATGATGGAAAGGAAAAAAAAGGTATTGTGTAGAAAAACAACATTCTGTCTCAACTACAGTGGTTGTAACAGGGTCCTCCCTTTGCACCAACCATGACCCAGGGCAGAGGTACTCCTGTCACTAAAATGTGATGGTCTACAAGAACTACACCTAGAAGGATACCCCCCATCCTCAGCACAGAAACTACAGAAGTAGAGATAATGTCCTGATAGATGCATGTTGCCTCTTAGAATACTCAAATAAGTCCAATTTGTGAAACAGGAAAAATGTAAGGTCACGTGGTTACTACCTTCTGCTTGCTTGAAGCAGCATTCCATTGAAAATGGCTGACTTTGGTCAAAAGAGTCCTGTCTGGATCCCCTGGACATCAACAGAGGTGCAAATACACTATTAAAAACTTCATGGCTTCTTACCCATTTTTCCTAGGTTACAATAGATGTATTTAAGTATTCTATTACCACCAGCTGTGGGCCGTTGGCTGTTATCACCTGCTAACGACCCACCCCTGATAACAGACAATGGGCCATCAAGAAACCACCACATGGCTCATGGACTTATCTCATCCTGTTGTGAGATGCTCCACCCAGGAGGGGGGAGCTGGGCATTCCCACCTGGATATAACCTGCCCTTAGAACTGCCTAATCTCAGCCCTGTCTGCTGGGTGACCAGAGGACAAGAGCCACCACGGACCTTCAGCTGGAGACCGGACCTTCCATTGGATCATCGCTTCAACTGGACCACTTCATTTGGACTGCTGTCACCGCCCTAATAGTGTATCAGGTTGTATCTGACTTTGTCAGTACTTTTTCCTTATATTATTTCACTTATTTCTAATTTTTCCTACTAATTTTAATCCAGACTTGTGATCTCCCACTGGTTTGTTTTCAAACCAACACACCATTTCATAAATTCTGCAGTTTGAAGTTTTAAAGTACAATACATTCTCTAGAAAAAGTCCTGCCTTAGAAGATAAATGAGATTAGCATTTTCTAAGACAAGAAATCTCCGTTCTCATTGGAAAGGTGGAATGTAAAGCATGACAAGGCAACAGAATGAACTAACAGCATGCTGAGTTGTATCTGACCTCTCGAACATCATTTTTGTTGGTCAGTCATCTAAAGATCCACAAGTACAGCTACACCACAACTGCCTTCTGCAGAGTCTGAAAGATTCAGCTTTTCCTACTGCATTCCTCATCCAGGAGATGGGGAACCTCTTTAAGGCACTTTAATTTTAAGTCAAGCTTTAATACAAACCTGGTGTAAAAAAATACATGTCAAAAGATAAAATGTCAGTTATTAGACAACTTCAAATGCTGTGAAAATAGTTTTAGTGTAAATATTTTGATTTAGGGCCTTAAATTAACCATCTGTTATTTCTGATGGAAAAAAACCTGTCAACAATAAAAGCATGGAGCCGTGGAATGCGGAAATCTAGAGTAAGTGGGAGTTCTCCATAAAAAGGTTTTTTGAGAAATATGCCAAGTCATATACTCATGTCTAAGCTAAGCATTACAAGCACTTCAAGGCTGCTGCTCAGACAATGCCATACTTCTGGCACAGTACTGCAAGGCTCAGTGTCATTAAAGCATTAATGAGTTTCGCATTTTAAGTAAAAGTGAGGAAAAGAAGTGTCATTATATGCCTTGACTGTTCTTATTACCCTAATGCCTCAAAGCTTATTCTAACTATCAAGCAAACTCGGAAAATAAAACGAAGATGCACAGTGTCTTTCTCTTCCTTTGATAGCATCTATTCCTCATTGCTTGGGCGTGCTGCCCTTGATACCATGTTGCAATCACCAGGTACTAGACATGGTCACCTTGTGATAAAGTACTTACACTCTAAAAACATATTCTGACATTTTACTGATTTTCTGGCTGCTCCACTTGTCTTGCAACTACAATCAAGAGACTGGTATTCCTCATTAAGAGAATGACACAGTCCCATGACTACTGCAGTTGGCAAATTTCATCTACTTGAACTTAACTCTTAAATTCACACTACCTTTTGTACAAAGGATGTGGTTTACAAAATAACAATCATATTACGTGCCCAAACTAAGGGGAATAAATATTAATAGCATAATTACTTATTCAGAAAGCAAGTGCTAGATAGTTCTGTTTTGAAAGTTTACATTATTCTCCAGTAACAAACAGCTATTTAATTGTAAATATATATCTTTAAATTATTTTGAAATCATTCTTCAAGTTCAAATAAAATATATTCTCTAAAGAATTTTCTAGTAGATCCCAAATAGCTGATACCAAGAAGTTGATATTTTTTATATGCTTCTATTGGATGTTTTAGGACAGTACCACTTTTACACAGGCCTGAAGAAACTGTCCTGTGCTGGTGGTTTGTACAACAGCTTATTTCAATATTTTACATTACTGTTGATATTTGACAGGGAGATACCAGACACTGCTGCAGCTTCACCCTGGACAGCTTCATTAGATTGGCTGGTGCTCTGTGATGAAGCATTACCATTCAGTGGGTCTGCATTCTGTGTCTCTTGCTGGGCATCGCTGGGATCTTTCTGGTTCGAATCAGAGTTAGTGCATTTTTCTGAGCTGGATTCATCACTCAGAGGAGTGTCGAAAGAGACTACTTGTAGAACGATGGATCTGGGAGGACAGGTTGTACCATCACTTCCCTGACTACTCTCATTTTGTATCCTTGTTGCCTCTTCCTGTAACTGTGCATCTGTGGAATTTCTGCTTTGGTCTTTTTCCTGTTCACCAACACTTTTCACAGGTTCTTCTACAAAGAGGGAACAAAATAGGTGAATTAGATAAGAAGGATATGCCATGATTTTTTGATTTCAGAGTAGTGACAGATTGAGCTGCACACAGGACCACTGAGAACATCATATTCTGCACGAGATCATGCCCACCGTGTTTAACATGGGTCAGATTCCGCTCCTGATTGCATTGCCGCAGCTGAACTGTAGCAGTCCTCTTTCTGGTTGATATATATGTACCTCTTTTTTGGCCATAATACAGAGCAAGGAGCATCATCAGACAACAGTAACCTGGAGGAGGGTGGAAGTAGGAGGGCCCCTTGCCGCAGGCATGTCCCTCTGCAGTGGTGCTTGCCACCTCAGGACTAGGAGGAGTGAAGCCCATCAATTCTGCAAGAGGGAGGGCATGGAGGGGAGCACCTCACTGTGGATGGGGCAGGCATCAGAATTGAGGGGAAGCCCTGAAGGAAATTGGCCTCTCAGCCTGGAAGAGCCAAAACCATCAGCTGATATAAGCTAGAACAAGGTATAAGGGGTTATGAACGTGCTGTGCAGTACTGCTGCCATTATGGCTAATGGCACACACAGAACAGGAAGGAACAGATATGGGCAAACTGTGCTTCAGGGGACAGCAGCAACAAGAAAATTATGTGTATGGAAGGCTCTACTCCTTGCTCTAGTGCAAAGACTTGGAGAACAGTACAAATGAAATGGCCCAGAGTAAAAGAAGAACAGAACAGAGAGGTGGCACCAGGAATAACTAGATGAGAAAGAAACAGAGAATGGAAAATTTGTGATGGCAGGTGAAGAGTCTAACAAAAAATTAATGTACTGTCTTCACAGAGGGCCTATTTTTCTTGCTATTATAATCTGTATTTCATAAATTTAGATTTTAAAACCTTTACACTGGTATAGAAGATACCAAATACTGTTAATTTAAAAAGTGAAAGCATTGCAGTTTGAACAACATGGGCATAAAACAACTACATGATATTGCATAAAATTTCTACTTTGGATGTTAGAAATTATTAAGGAAGGAAACCAAGCATTGAGGCACTTACTGAGTTCAACTGGCAGCTCCCAGAAACTCTGATTGTAAGTGACCAGCCCAAATCCAGGCCACAAGTGATTGCACATGACAACTGAAAGATAACCCATACCGTGTGCACATTTTTATTGCTGTCAGCATTTGGCACCACCTCACTTTTCTAAATCCAGAGAAAAGTTCCCCCTGAAGTACAATTTGATCTGTGGAATGGGATGGAAGGGAACACCTTCAAACCTCAACTGATGTGCAGAAACATGGAGTGGTTAAATAATTTCCATCTTTTGTCGTTTATATTTCCTAGTATACTTTTTTTAAAATTCAAGCACTCTAAAATTTTAGCACTTTCTAAATTGCTAAACCATTTTCCCCAGATTTTAGAGTCCTGCTCGGTTGGGATTCTAAATCTTCTGAAACTTGGACAGGTAATCTTTTTCTGAAGACTTCAATGCAGCTCTTACAAAGAAGAGGTTGGGCTAAAGCCATTGAGAAATATGTATATGGAACTTGATGCAAGTTATGTTCAATCTCAAGAGGTTATTTAAAGCACCTGTCACTCATGACAGAACCTACCTACAAAAAGCCTTTTTCCTAAGAAAGTGATTTACGTGCCATATTCGCCTCCAAATGGCAGAACTACAGCATTTCTCCTCAGCTTCATAAAAAAAAACCCAAGGAAATTCAAAGATAAAATATTTCACATGCTGTTCAGATGCATCAGTAAGTTAAAAAAAGCAAAGCTGAATTATAAGCACACATAAAACTATAATATTAATGTAGCTCATGCTGGTGATACTTTTTAACCAAAAAGCTAGCAAGAAGAGAGTATTTCTCTTCAACTGAATGTTGTTTTAGGACTATTCTAGCCAGAATTCAGGTGTGTCTTTGTGTAACTGCATGGCTGACCATTTTATTCTCATATTAGAAAGCTCAGAATATTCATACATGCAAAATTCACTATTATTTTTTCAGTTCATGAAGCTAAATATCCAAACTTAAAATTGCTCTCATTCGCTCCTTAGCAAACTTAAACTGCCAAATTAAGATTAAGAGTTTAATCCTAACAACTCTGCTGGATTGCTCTTGACTTATGTCATGATGGTCTCTAACTTCTATGACTGCCCTTGAGATGAACTCAAACATGTCTGTTTAAGGATACCTAAACCAGAACCAAGCTCTAACTTGGGGCTGACTGATGGATGGAGCTCTGAAATGGGGTATCTCTGCACCAAGATACACTTGATAACATACAAGCTAAAAGTTATGCCTTTTGTATTGGAACTGGTGGAGTACTACCACGAGTGGCTGGTAGGAGGGACTGAGACTGAGAAGCCTCAAGGATAAAATCCACTATGATGATGTCATTAAGACCCTCCTCTGCTTTCTTACTATAAAGTCTCTAACCTGCTGGACATCTGACTCTATGCTCTGTCTTGCTTTGCTCCACTTAGCTTTAACCCCTATTAATCTACTGCCAGAAAGATGAAAAACACGGAGTTCTTATGGTCGGCCACTTGGGGAATGTGCTAAATGTGCTGGAAAAAAAAGACATATTTCCACTTTAAACATCTAATAATTGTACTCTATATTTTATAGGACCTTTATAATGCATCTAATACTTGGAATTTTCTCTAATTTCTATTGTCCTATCACTCTGATGAAACAGAGTTATGTAGCAGTCTAAATGAGGCTGAGTGACCAAGTAAGTAGAATTCAAGCATGGCACTGCTAAATTAATCCTACTAGTGTAAGAGAAATGCAGCTGGCAGGATGTCTGCCCCCCACTGCTGTGCAGGAAGAACTGTAATAAACACTGTGGCAGTCTTTGCCTCCAGCCAGCCACAAAATGCCAGGAGGACCCTGTGAGGGCAGTGGACCAGGCTGCTGCCCCTCACCCTGAGCTGGGTTTCTGGGAAGAGCAAGCTCCCCTTCCCTAGGGGCACACGTTACCATGACCAGCCAGAGATGGAAATAGAGTATGTTAAACGAGCAAGGTAATATGGCATTTGCAACCTTGTCAATATTCAGTAACAGTAAATAGATTAGTAAGGTAAAAAATATTAAACAACCATCCATCTTGGCCCTCAGAATATTTTGGGGGGTTTGGGGTGTGTCAGTTAGGCACTGAAAGCTCAGGGATTATCACAGCCATTCAGATAAAGGCTGGCAGGAGTACACTGTGCAGTGCAGTGAACTCAGGGCATGTGTTGTTGCTGCTACTGCTTTTGCTCTCTCTGCTGTAACCTGGCAGAACTGACAGGAGCCAGGCCTGGTTATGTATCTTTCAACTCTTGGGTTTGTTTTCTTTGCAAGAATCCAAGTGTTATTCAGTAGAACTTGTGTGGATTCCTCTGTAAAATAAATGGCTTCTCCTTGTTGGTCTGTTTGGGGTGACTCAAGTTCATCCCTCTCTTCTGCATTTCTGTGCCCTTTCTGAAATCCTGCCTTATAGCACAGTGCTTTATGAGAAGGAACAATGGCATTTGACACATAAATGTGATAGAAGTGCTGTCTTTCTTCCCTTGTGTTCAGGCTGGGCTGTTGGAAAAATAACTGTAATGCAGTATTTTGTTTGAAAAACTGGCAGGACTCGTAAGACAACAGCCAAATTTCAGAATAGCTGAAAAATTCTGGTACTCAGTAATTTTGCATTTGCAGAAAATGTGTTAAGAGTGAAGGCAACTTCTTTCTTCTTTTAATCAGATTATAATCTTTTTTCATTAAGTCACCAGGGGTTTTTGGTTTGTTTTTCACTTAGCAGGTGTCAGAAAATTTAAGTTCTTTATTTTTTATTGTTATTGCTGTAGTGAGTGGGAGTCCTGTCAGTCCAATGAAGTGCCCATGGAACACTAAAACTGCCACAAGACTCAATCTTTAGCCATGTTGTAGGACTCTGAGGTGCCCCCAGAGTAGCACAGAAGCCCTGGAGGGTCTGTGGTATCAGCCACAGCACTGCTTCCCACCAGCCCTCTTTGTTACTGTCTATGGGTGCAGCAACATTCTCAGGACATGGTCCAAGTGGTGAGGAAGCTTTGCTGTGTTTTGGAACTTTCTCTTCTGCATTTGTCCACCAACTTTCTTTTCCTCACCTTTCTGTGGTAGAAAAAAGTGCATTCAACTGCTGTGACCAGCACAGTAGTGGGCTTATGGATCACCTTCCTGGTTACAACAACTGCATCACTTGAGCATGTCTTGAGCTAACAGGAGTGGAGAGGAAAAACACAAAAGCCATGTGCAAGCAGAATGTCTCCAACCAGCTAATGGCAATGACTGTGAACCCCAGCAAAACAAATATCTGCTGAATCACATTGCAATTTTCATTTTATTGAAAATAAGCTACAGTTCTTTACCCTTACAGAAAGACATGGTGACATGAAAGTTTTAATGATTAGAAACCTGCTGAATTAGAGAGGAAAGCTGCTCATCTTCACTAAGAATTAAATTATTTGAGGACTCTGTAATGAAGAATGCTGCTGGAAGTTATGGAATCTCTGCGTATTCTATGACAAACTTTGATTTCTAGGTTGGTCTATTTTTTTTTTTACTGTAAAACAAAATTTACAGAAAGCAGTGACAAAAGGCTGAAACCAGGACAACATGGGAAGAAAATATACCTTTCTAGAAGACATGTTCTCACATCAGCCATTTTAAAGAGAAAACAAAAAGACCAAGACAAAGCATCAAAATTTTGCAGAGAAAAAGAGGGCTGATCCTGGTGCATCTGGAACTACCAATTAAGTTTAAAGACATGTCCAAAAGTTCCCAAACAATCATGATTATCCCCAACCAATCTGCCATTTTCAAACTCAAGAAAATATTGCAGTAACCCACAGAGCTGTTTAGATACCGATTCCTTCCACTTTCAACTCCTCACACAAATTTCATCACAGTTATAGGAGTATATAAAACCACTGCAAACCACGTAATCCAGTGGCACTTGATTTTATAGCATTATGTCATATATAAAAAGTAGCAAAGATGAAATTAGCTAATTAAATCAAAACTCTTCACTAAAGGATTTGGTCAAAAATAATGTGTGAGTTTATGGTTTCCTAGGGTTGCTACCTCTGCCTTTTACTTCTCTTTTGCTGTTTAGTTGTAAGCTCAGGGGCTGGAGTGCTGGAACTTTTGGGACAGGGAATGGGAGGGACATGCTGCTGTGAGCCTGCTGGAGAGAAAAGATGCTTTAAGTGATATAGACTGTCCTGTGCAGAGATGGGCCAGCTCTCTGATGTGAACTCCAGGGAGATTAAAACAGGTTCTACTATTAGGTCAATTATCATTCCTTAGTCTGTGATTTACCAGGTATTGCCAATACCAAACATTCCTTCCTACTCTTAGTGCAACCCACTCCTTGCACTTACTCAGACCATGCTGAAAAATTCTCCTTTTCCCACTTAACACATTTCTGAATTAGCTCAAAAACTGCTTATGACCCAAGCATTTTAACGCTGCAATTAAAATCACTGTCACTGGTACTAGATGGGACTCCTTCAGCCTCCTGAATTGATTTTTTTCCAACAGATTAAAACTGTCCATTAGGGTAGATTTCATGTGCCAAACTGTCAGTCAGTTTCTGTCGCAGCCACACACATCCTCCCACTGCCCGCCCTTCCGAGCGGCTGCTCAGGCACATTAACATGCTATCAGATCATCACTCTCACATTTGCACATTCCAGCAGCTGCCACTCTCTTCTTGTTAGTGAGTCTGTGGAGAAAATCTTTCAGACAAAATGGAACTGAACCCTGTGGTTACTGTGACTGGAAGTATGCAGAACTGAAAGTGCCCGGGGGGGCCTGCAGGTACCGTGCACAGGTCCTTCAGAGGAGACATTTGTTATTCAAAATTGCTCCCTGTGGGGGGAAAAAAAAGCTGAACTCTACTCCATAGATGCAATAGTTTTTATTTTGTCACATTTTTATCATTAAAATTAAGCAGAGGCCAGTGTGAGAGACTCATTCAGCCTCACATCTCTTTCATCCCACCTTGATGAGGTCAGTCATCCCAGGCACACACTTTTGAGCCATGCAGCCCAGTGCACTGCCAAAAGTGTTGAGGACAACATTTGTCACTGATGTCTTTCCACACAGATAATGCAAACTTGGGTCATGTCCTGTAATACTTAATTCTTTAGAAGAGTTACAAAAGCATAAAATGAAAACAGTAAGTTTGTAATACAACTGCTGTTGTATTATCCTGAAGATGAGCCCATTTGGTTGGCAGCTGGACCTTTTGGTGTGTTGTTCTGCATTCTCCTATGTTATTGTATGACCTCAGCTGAGTGTCCCGAGCTGCCTATGCCTCTTTCTGTTCACTATGAACGGAAAATTATGATTTTTTTATCCCTGTAACTTTATTTACAACGATTTCTACTGAAGAAATTAAAGCATGTAAATCAGCAAGCATGATTGCTAGTCCATACCCTTACATTCTGTTAAGAGTACCCAAGCTTGCCAAACACAGATCAACTTTGTTAGCAAATTTTTGGAACATTTTTGTAGAATCAGCCAGGCACAAATAAAGGAATAAACATTCCTTTTTAAATATTTTTTAATATTTAAATAATTGTGGTTTTAAAATATTAAATAATTGTGTTGCAATTATGTTCTATGAAGTGCACCGTGAAGGATCTTACGTTACAATTAAATCTTTCTTCACAAGTTCTGTGTTTCTTATAGATGTCTCGGTAGGTCAATAACTTTCAGACCTTAAAATCCACTTAGAACACATCTTCTCTAATGAAAGAACCTCTCAGATACATCTGAGCACATTTACTGTCCATTTGGTACAACTACCATAATTGCAAATAGCAGCAGCCATCAACAATATGTGTTGAAAAAAGCACAGGATGGAATAGTGTCTTTATCACTGTGTTGAGTTGAACAAAGACAGATTATCTGGTGATTGGGGCTTGGAATATTAATTAAACATCAAGGCTTTCAAATTAGAATCCCAGATGTTTGATCATTATGGTAATTCCCTGTTAACAGTATTCCCTGAAAGGCCTGAGAAACATTCCTCTAATTCTCCAGTGGTGAAAGGTTGAAGACCCTTAGGCTATAGAGCACTGAGCTCCTTTGCATCAATTATACAAGACATGGCCTTTTTAGCAAAGTGGAGCCATCCTATTTACTGAGCCTTCTGTAAAGGAAGCTTTCAAACAGCTGCCTAGGTAAATAAACACTTTCCTTACTAACACAGGCCTTTCTAAAAACAAAACACACCGTCCCTTGCACATGCTGCTTGCTCTGAATCAAGTCTCAACAGCAACTATCTTTTCAGGGAGAGGTAGCTCCAGCATCTCCAGGAAAGCTTCCCTGTCCACAACGCTTTCAGTGAGGATGTCTTTTCCTCTGGGCTGCCTGGCACAGCAGACAGACCATCTTCTCCAGCCCTTGCTAAGGGAGCCCTTGCTCCAGCTGAACTGCCTCCCAACCAGTGCCACCATGAGTAACCTCATCCTGAAAAGCTGAGAAGCTGGCATGAGTTCAGGTCATCCTCAGGAAATTATATGGAATGTTGCTAGTTCCTTTCTGTATTCCTCGTGCATCTTTAGTACTACATTTTATAGAGACAACTTCTCCTGAGCCTGTGAACTAAACTGGGGAATTGTTCCCAGTGTGTTTGCAGAGCCCATTGACAAGAATGCAGATGGTTCCTTTAACAGCACAAGCTCTGTTTGTCACAGTCAGCTCAGGAAGTGTGTTTGAAGGTCTACACTAGCAGCCAGCCTGTTTACTACCACAGCACAGTCCTCGTACAAGTGACCTCTCAGTGCATTCAGCAATTCGTGACTTGTCATAAATTATCTAGCTGGGAACAATGACAGCACTTCTTTCACCTGGCAGTGATTTATCTCTGACACCTCTTCTCTCAGGATATGCTCCTACTAACCTATGAATAAAACACAACTTCACACATATGCCCAAAGCAACCTAAAGGTTTTTCATCAAGCAGGGAGTCAGAGAAGGTAGCATGAGATCCAGACAGGATGGGACTCATCATCTGAAGTTCAAGAGCTTGGGTTTTTCACTTATGAGTTTAATAAAACTTGGTTCATCTGGAAAGAATTTCAAGTGGAAGAGAGATATATTGCAATATCTTTTATTCTTTACTAGATGTTCATTTTGCACAGCCTGATTAAGGATTTTCTGCCTCGGCAGGGGACAACTTCAGAGCCAATATGCTGGACCAGTTGAGGAGGACTTCCTCTCCCATTAAGTGACAAGGAACTTACAGGCTACCTCAGAAAGTGCTCTATAGAAGGCTATTTTTACTTAGCAAAAAACTCTTTTACAGCAGTCCTAAGGGCCCACATATGGCCTATGGACCCAGACATTCCATTCCAAGTGAATGGAAAATATAACTTCCACAAAACCTGTTTAACCCACCCCACAGCTGTTAATTAAAAAAACCCTTACTGTCAGTTTACTGAAAAAATATAAATCTGTACTCAAAAGTATTTGCATTTACCACAGGGTTTCCTCTACAGGCTAATCAGGTCTCTATGCCATGCTCCAGGCAACTGCAGACATTTCTGCAAGTAGCCTTTTTATGGCAGCAGATTTCTATAAATCTTTTCCTCACAGAGTGGTTCAAAAAACCAGATTCAGCCACAATCACACAGAGATTATATTGTTCATCACACTCTGGCCTCAACAGCAGCTATTTACACTTACCCATTAGCTTCCCTAATGTATGTTTTACTGCAATTCCATAATTCTGTTCAGGAAGTACTTAGACATGCTTCATTAGTCATGTTGATGGAAGAAAAGGAGGTTAGGACAACCACAATCTCAACAAAATCCATGGAGTCTTGAACATTAACATCTCTCTTTGTCAGACTACTAAGCATGCCCAGAGTTTCCTGGATTTTGCTGGGCCTCCCATTAATATTGACTGCAATCTTACCCAAAATAGTTTTTAAATGTCTTGCTGAAAGTAGCTTTGTGTTTTCTATGCCTGTCAACAGTCCATTAAAACTGGGCTAAATATATCAGTAATTTCTAGAGCACAACAAAGCAGTGGGAATGAAGGGGAAGCAGTGCCCTTTGACAGCACTGTACACCTCCAAAACAGCATAGCAAAGAGTTGCTGTACCAGAATCAAACTGGTTAGTTATATTTAACTGGAAATGGCACACTTCCAGACAGTAAGTTCTCCATGATTCCACACTGAAGGAGCTTTCATGTCACTAGCTCAGGGCTGCTTGATTTCTGCAGGCTGTAGCTAAGTGACCTTGGGCACTCTGATGGTCTTCTGTTATTACCGACCACTGCAAATTAGCAGTTTGTCCTTTTGACCAGCCAGTATTAGTTGGGCAAGACCAAAGAAAGCCACTGGTTATATAAAACTTCTCATAAAGAAGGGACAATATTAATGGAAACCTCTCCTCATCTGCTCCTTCCACCTGACTCTTTCAAGTCTTTGTCACAAAAGACGTATGGAAGCTTATTCTTAATATCCTCCTAATGAGAATATTAATTTGCAACTTAGCACTAAATTAGATTTTATCACTGTTCAGCACTGTTTTTCTGTCTTGTCTGACACCTCTTTGAGAAAAAAGATGTTGATTTGAATGATGGGATGAAAAGCAAGGCTGGCACTGGGTACCAGGATATCATTCCCAGCTGTCAGTTTCGGGTCATGTACAGCAAGACCAGTCTCAGCAGTGAAATGTTATGCTGAAATATTCCAGGTACTTACTAGGAAATAACACAGACTGTGGACAAAATATTCCCAAATGTCATTCACTTAACCTGAATTGAAGCTATAAATTCTTTTCAACAGTTATCACGAAACATTTCACTCAGGTAACTGTAACTCCAGACAGTTTTCAGGTGTGGCTTGTGAACTGAGATGCTCGATGCAGGTTTGCCTTTATTAATTGTCTACTGGCAAATGAAGAGTCACTTTGGGCTTGCTCGGGCCTCATGCATGCAGTGATTGCCCAAATCTTTAGATCCACTGGGTCATTTAAATAATTGCCTACAGCATAGTCCCAAGAAGTCTGCAATACTGAATTTTGTTCCATACAGTGGGGAACAAATAGCATTTCTAATAGCAAAGTACAACTTTTATGTTTCTCAAGAAATGTGGCAGCACACACTGCTTTGAATTGTTGATTTTGGCATTTAAAGCAGATGTCAGTATCAGTTACAATTAAATGTGCAAGAATGCACATTTCTAAACCAGACCTCTAAAGATAAGCTGTGCAGCACAGAGCCTTATTGTATAGGTTATAAGATTTACTCTCATCCCCTAACCACCTACACCTCTTTAAACCTCCTGGGAGAGAAGAACAGGAGAATCTAAAACAAACATTAAGACATTAAATATATGAATACAAGACAACTATGCATTTTTACAGGTTGATAGAAATTAAAAAAAATGAAAGTAGGTAAGATCTTAGGGAGTAACCTATAAAAATATTCCACCTTAACATATCATACCTTCTGCTGCTAATTCTTTCCATCTTTCTTTGTTTGCTTGAATGATCTTCATCAAGTTGTCCTTGAAACTTCTCAGGTCTACAGTTGCTAGAGAGTTCTCTGTGTGAGTCCCTCCGTCACCTGTACTTTTAAACCCAGGTCGTCTTTGTGATTCAGAATTGCTTACTGCTCCCAAACTGTTTTGGCTGCAAAAGGGAAAAAAACCCCAAATTATGAACACAGTCAAGCAACTTTAATAATACACAAACAGTTCATCTGCATCAAGTTGCTTAGGAACTAACTCGAGAGAACAGTTTTACCAGAGTGTGCCTAAGACACAAGATGTGTTGCTGACCATTTTCCAGGGAATTCTTGAAATAAATGTGACAGCTGAAAATATATTCCTTGTAATGCAATTCTTGAAAGAATGTTCATGCAGCCATTTTGGAGCAGCTTCTTAGCTGTGTTTTTGAACAGTGAATGGTATCATTGGGTCCCACAGGAAAGACATCTGATTGTTATTTTTTGACCCATTTAAAAAAAGGAAGAAATGAAGTCTGACATATATGAAGCATATGACAGTTAAGTTTTGCTCGAGCTGAAAATTCTCTTCAAGCTACAAACCTTCAAGTGTACATAAAGCAAGATTTAAGATAGTGGCTTTAAAATCCTCTAAATAGAGACTGCAGCTACTTTACACCCAAGGTGAGCAGAAGTGAAATTATTCATATATGTATATGCCTATATATGCAAAGGTGGGAAAAAAAGAATGAATGATCTTTTTTCCTTAGAATTAAAAAATAAGACCTATTTCCAACCTTGTGCAAGTACTCGTGTCCGAATAGGTTTTGTTTACTCAGCTTTGCTCTTGTTTATCTTGTTGGTGCCACAGAGAGATGTTAATATGCATACAAATGGGTTTCCATTAATCAGAAAATAGTTGTGGCAAATTCACCAACGAGAACTTCACAAGAAGAGTTAACTGTAATTTCCATGTGCTCCAGAGATGTTGAATGGGATACAATGGAAGGAATAGGCTATGAGTCTATTGTTTTCCAGGCACCATCTCATTCCAGGCAGCATCCCCTCAGCAGTGTGTGTGCAATTCTCAGGCTCAGACTTTTCTGTATCATGCTATGGGCTCTCCACTCTCCTCCTAAGTGTGGCACTTGATTCCATACAAAGAAAAATCCCTTTATCCTCCATCTCACATGGATCATAAGCCTTTTTTCATTTAGCATTCAGTCATGAACACCAACCAAAAAATGAAGGCTGAAGCTGCTAATCATTTGCAGCTGCTAATCCCTCACCTGTGAAGAAGTGAGTATGTAAACAAATTTGTTATTGGTAATACATTAGTATAGCACTGTTCCCCAAAACACGAAGAACAACATCATAAATACCTACTTCTAGTAACTTCTACTTGCTTCTAGTAACCAAAATAAAGGAAAGCTAGGTTCACCCTTTTGTTGCTAAAATCTAAGTAATGCCCAGCAAATGAAAAATTGCCTTGCAGAGTTATCCTTTAGTAACTTCAGTGAAAGCTGAAATCACAGTTGTAAAATGAAATAAATATGATAACAGAAGCAGTATTTGTAAAGGTAGTAGCTGATTATTCAACAATGCTTTCAGCAAGGAGTCATTGTCATTCAGATTACACTGTCATAGTTGGTTTGCCTTATAGGTACAGGGAATTCAATAACGTATTGCAAATATTATATCAAAAATTGTAGAAATCAATTTCATGGTTTATACATGTTTATTCTGATCATTATTGGGGTTTTGCCTTTTTATATACACAGTTGTTCAGTCAGTGGGGTGAAATAGCACATTGCAAATACAACACAGTCCCACAGGGTGGCAATACTGCACAGCTGTTTGTTACCTCCTCAACTTCAAATCACTGAGAATGACATTATTATGATTATTATGTGAGCTTTTGTTAGTTCAATAACAAAGCAAGGTATTCATACCTGGGGGTCCCAAATGCAGGACTTTCAGATTTTGTCGCTTCCTCTATAAGAGGCATAACAATTTTCTCCATTGAATCAGTAAGAAGAGAAAATGTTGGTTCTACTATGAAATCAATGAAACCTAAAGAAGAAGAGGAGAGAAAATCAGGTTTTACATTTCCAAAAGATTCAAGTCTAAAAATAAATACTTGGTACCAGGGTGATTTTCTAACTGTGGTCCCAATCCAATATACTAGATACTGCCAGTATAATCTTGAGCAAAAAAGCACAACTGAAAAAAAAAAAACAAACCAAAACACCTGAAGCTTTATTGATATAAGTAGGTATTAATAATTGGAGATTTTCATTCTTTTTTCCTGTCAATTTTATGCAGTGCAGAACACACCTACCATTTGAAACGAGTATTAATTATTGAATAGAAGGGGAGCTACTGCTGAGCCAGAGTGCTACAAGTCATGCTGTCTCTTTTATCATGCGGAGCTTCTTGCCAAGGAGTTAATATTTCAAATTGCTGTTTATTATTCTGTGGAGGTAAAGTGTTATTTCACAGTGTGTAGGAGGGCTCTGTCAAATCAGTGACGAGAACAAGTAATATCCTTAGGAGACAGCATTCATCCCACAGCTCTGAGATGTCAGCTCTGAACAATGTCTTTTACATTCTAAAGTGCTCATCACGGTGTGGAATGACACAGTGAGAGAATGAAGCATTATTCTCTACTGAGCACTTAACAGAAAAAAAATATGTTAAAACATGAGCTAGCAATGGCTTTCCAGATGTCTTTGTGCTCTAACCATGCAACACAGCGTGAAGGGGAGCAACAGTGATTCAGTCTAGGATCCAGCTTCTCTCCTGCAGTCTGTAGGATGCTCAAGCATATTGCCTTCACAGTCCCAGTGAAATGGAAAGAAGGACATGTAGAGTGACAGAATGCAGTCAGCCTTGGCAACCCAGGGAGGCTTGACCCTCTTTAGTTCGACCCTGACACACTGGCAGGCTTAATTTCTGTCCAGAGATCTAATATATTAATTAGCTCTAAGTTGAGATGCATCTACAAACTGGTACTTTCAGATTACAACAGACAGACCTGTGAGTTCTTGAGCAAGAGATAAGCAGTTTGAGGACATGATCTGCCAGACTCTACAGTGTGTACAGCAGAAGCTGGGCTCGTGTCCAGTACCTTGGTTAATCCCTCTCCTACCCCTCCTTGTCATCACATATGGTGAAATTACATCACGTTCTTTTGAGACCAGCACCATTCGGCTGCAAAAGCATGAGTTTGGTGAACGGATAGGTGCAAAGGAACACCTTCCATAGGATGGAATTTTGAGCATTTAAAATTCCAAATGGGTATATGAAATGTCCTTGTGAACTTACATGCTCCTACACAGACAAGAAAAAGAGAAACACAGCTTGTCATTACCTATTTGAGACTGAGCTACCAAAGTGGACTTGCGGTCACAAAGCGGGGAAAATTGAAGACCTAAAGCAGCCTCCTTGTCTCCCTGCAAACAACAATGTTTAATATTATAAGTATATATTTGATAGAGGGACACAGAGAAAAAAGGAACCTGAATATTCTTAGCATTTATTCAACATAACATTTTATTAATTTATATCCCTAAATAAAAACATGACAGAGACAAAACTTCAAATTTTGATTAAAAGTAAGAGTCTAAATTCTAACTTACTTTTGGCAATTTTTATGTAAAGAAACCTACTCCAATCAAGTTCTCCTCAACAGCAAGGCATCTGCCAATGAGATTTAAAATATATGAAGTCCTTCAATATCCAAATTTTAGTTCTGCTGATCCCATATGTAATGGGACTACAGACACTTTGACATGTTTGTAACAGTGTGCCAAATGCTGAGTGTTTCCTTCTATTACACTGGTTCATGCAGCTTGTAAAAACCCTTCAATGGATTTGCTCAGGTCAAGTGTATGAACTGACTTGAGCTTATTCTCACTAGCAGGCATTACTCTCTGCTGCTGAAGCCACAAAAAATGCAAATTCAGTTTCATGACAAGGACAATTTGTATAACCTAGATCTGAAAGTTTTTCAACACCTAAATCAGAAGAATCTTTTTTGTTGCAACAGTCTTAACAGACAGGAGGGTGTATCTCCATTTCCATCATGGTAGACCAACTGATTCGAAAAACCTCAAAAAGAAAGTCTAGTGGTACAAAAAAAAAAAACCCTGAAAAGACATCTTTCAGAGGAGGTTATAGTTTGTGTTCATGGACAAACCCGGCTGCCAGATGCACTGACATAACAGATATAGGAAAACCCAGTCTCACAAGCCAAATAAACCAATGTGTTTGTCAGGGAGAGGGCTGTTATGTGATCATTTAGTGGGGTGCACTACATGAACACACCATTTTCCCAAGGAAAACTGGGAAAACAGAAACTGATGGATGAAGGGGGCAGTATCAACCTTTCTTAGTCTTTTTATCGTGTAGCATTGAAGTATATTTGGGAAAGACTTAGAACCATAAAAGCAATGAAACCAATCCAGCCACAGGAACAGACACAGCTTGCAGATTGCATTTCATGTGAAAGTGGAGCTGTATCACTATGGCCATTAAATTTTATATGCAAGTGTTAATAATTTGAATTCAGTGGGAGTGGCATCTCCATGTAAATACAGGAGCAAGACTGTAATATCATATAAACTGGGGTAGTTCTATTTCAGCCATGGTTAATACAGGATTTCTAAATTAATATAAATGTTGCAATCTTCTCTTCATTAGGTATTAAAAAGAGAAAATTCCACATTAGTAATGGATGAGTTTTAATTTCTTTTTGTTTTCAATTAGCTCTTTACCCCCCCCTCCAAGCCCTGGACTCACTTGTAACTCTTTTTTAGTGTCTTTGGTTCTATTCAGACTGAGAGCAGAGTGCTATAGGTGCTGTGATACTTCTTTGAGTGACTTGAACTACGTATTTCTGTATTTCTATTTTAAATAAACAATTCAGATTTTCTTTGGTATAACAATATACTTTCTGTAGTTGTTGACTTTAAACCTAAAGTGTTGTTTGGCTTTTTTTCCTGAAGTTAGCACTTACACATATTTTAACCACTAGCTGTAGTTAACAACGTTTTTGTCAAGGTGAATGTTCATTTTTCTGCTGGTGCTCACTACGTAGAAAGCTGCCTGTGAAAGCATTGGGTTTGCATCAGCTGTTCCAGAATCTAATGCTTTTCCTATAAGGCATCAGAAGTAGTTTAATTACTATATTTAAAGGAAAGAAGAGGAGGAATTAAGGGGTTTTATGTGCATTTGGAGAACTTCATCTTATTTATCGTATTTGGAAATCCCAGAGGTTTCTATCACACAGGCTCAGAGCAAACACAGGAGGATGCACAGCAAGCCAGTGCATCCAGGGAGCAGGAGACCCACTGTGTCTGCACTGCTCAGTGCATATGTGCTGTCACTTCAGCACACTTTAACAGTGCTGGAACTGCTCCACAAGCATTGTCCTTAGCAGTACATGGAAAGAATTCTGTTTCTGATACACAAACAGCCTGGAAGACTTTTATATTTTATACTGCTGCTTTGCACACATATATGCATTTTCACTTGTTCTATTGTTAAATGCCTTCTCGAGTTTTTGAGCAGGTTCTTTGGGATCCAGTCACTTCTTCTAGTGAATGGATAAAGGAAAAAGTGAAACATTAGCCAGTCCTATGCATTCAGTGACCAGTGTGGTACTGTTTACTGCTAATGCTACCTCCACTTGGCTGGGCACATTGCCTCCCTGTCTCATGGGCCTTGCTTAGTCTGTCTCTCTGCGTCTAAAATGTTATTACAGTTGGTCATTTTATTACCTTTTTTCTTGGGCACTCTGCTCCTCCTTTCTGCTCTCAAGTTCAAAATCCTCAAAACTTCCACTGACAGAAGCAGATACAAACTCATGACTTCTCATAATTTCCACAAAACTCAGCCCATTCATTATTTAGATTAAGGCACCAGCTCTCCAGTCTGCCTCCCCAGTGCGAAGCCCAGAGTCAAGGATGCCCTGATGCTCCCCACTGAGAATTCATATGAGGAATCTACAGGAACTGAGAAGGAGCCTTGTAGGGCAGATGTGTCTAAGAACCTATTTGTTTAACATAGTTTTTTTTTGTTTGTTTTCTGGTCCCTTTTTCCAGTGTGGTGTGTCTGATTTGAAAATGTCAACGTATAGAAAAATAAGACAATTGATCTGAGCAAGACACTGTTCTCTGATCTGTATTAGCCGTTTTAAAAATCTGTGCATAACTCTAGAAATTATCACACCTAAGCTGTATTTTGATTATCAATTGGACTTCAGTAACTATTGTGCTGTCAATGTGCATGGTTGCAAATATTGGTTTATAGGGAGAGTATTTTCCCTCTGGAGAAATGCTTTTAGTGTCACCTGCTGAGGTGAGTCAAAAAATGGCAGCAGTGACACCAGCATCTACTGGGTTATTCTTGGAATTCAGTACTTCACAGAAATGAAAAGAATTCCACAAAGGTGAGTCTTCATTTTTGGTTCAGGATTATGGTCGCAGTACTAACAGGATGGTACTGTCTAACCTCTGGCTTTGGATCAGGCTGTTATGAAAGCAACACCTTCACATCTATGTGGCATGTTCATGGCAAATACTAGCTAGGAAAAGAAATAGAAGGGCTTTCTGAAATGTGGAATGGAGACAAATTTTTGCCTTCTTTGCTGAACATGTATTCTTCCTATTTTCTCTCATTCTACCCTTCTGGTGCTTCTTTATATTTCAAAGCATATATAAATCTCTGTCTACAGAATGAAAACAGCTTGACAAGTTATATTATAATTGAAAGAAAAAAACCCCACTACAACACTCAGAATCTTGGTATCAGCTGAAACAGATAGAGTGCTATAACCATTTTGTCTTATTCACACACATAAAAGTTGAAATAATGTCAGCGGCAAGTATGAAGAACAAAGAATATTTACTCCTGACTATGCTTGTCAATCACAACCAACAGCAAACTTGCTGGTAGACTTAAGAAAATATTTAATCCTGTAACCACTGCTTCTTGAACTAGATTTATTAAAGGATTTTAAAAATGGCACCTGTCGAAAAAATTCTTCCATCAGGGCCATGGTCCACCGGTAGTGCAGTTCCCAGGATTTTGCTGGATGGCTTATGTCTGCTGCATGTAGAATCAAAGACATGGCTTTGGCTTTGTCTACCCTGTCGATTCAAGGACATGCTCCAATTATCTCAAAACAAAAGCAACTATTGAAATTCTTTTCTTGAATATGAGCTCATTGAAAGACTACAGAGAAGGAACAGAATGGAAAATAACCTACCCCTGGGCCTGCTGTAGAGTGTGTCGCATTGTTTTAATTTGTTGAAAATGACCCGACATATCTGTAGACAAGACCATCTCAATGACCAAGCTACGCAACTCCCTGAGAATAATTAAAAGCAAAATGACTGATTAAAATTCATTTATTCTAAGTATGGTACATTTATTTGAGCAGTATTTGTTAATTTATAACTTTCAAAACAACATCATGGGTTTTATTATGTTTTAAAAAGCATTTAAATAAATTATTAACAACTTGAACATTGTATCCTAAAGGGATTCTGTGAAAGCAATGTACCTCAGAAAATGTACTCTGCAATCATTATTTCAGAGTCACACTCTTTTGCAAATCCTATTTCCTAGTGCATAAACTAATATTACATGCAGTTCTCTCACCCATTATAAGTCATTCTTTATTTTTTCCAGCAGTTGAGTATTCAAAAAACAAGTTGTTCTCTGTGCTTACCACCACACAGCAGGATACATTATTACTGCCCTCGTATTAGTGAAGAGTGTGCATAACACTAAACCTAGAAAGAAGGCTGTGGAAACACTTGGGAGAGTGAGAGGAAACACTTAGAAGAGCAAGAGGTATTACATCTGAAATACTATCAACATTATACCAGTATAAGATCATTATGATAAACTATCTTTCATTACAAAAATACTGTAATATCTATTTTATGAATCAGAACAAGTTTGGGATTAATAATTCATCTATGTCTTGGTATTATGGTCAGAGATACTGGCTTGTCCATCAGCTTTCTATTAAATCAATATGAAATTAATAAAACATGAAGCATGTAAAAAACTGTATTAATTCTGGTTGTGAATATGAAATTAAATTAATTTTGTCAGCAATAATTACTGACATAGAAAATTCGGTCTCCTTGATATAGAAGGATATAGGCCATGTAGGAGTGCAGTGTGTCTTTATTTACTTGCTTTTTAAATGGCCTAGGAGGAGGACAAGTCCTGCTTGTACACATATGGGGAACAATTCACCTCATTAAACCTTTCATTAGGAACCGTATTACCTTCATGAGAACACCCCCAATCTCAAGGATGTCCAAGTAGCAAATACAACAGTTAAATCCTACTTTAGTCACTCTCACTAATCTTTCTCATTGTATTCATACATTTGATTTAACTAAATCAAAAAACATGCAGGTTTTTTCAAAGGACTATACTTTAAAGAGGTAATTTGCCGTTTTCTTAGGGCTGTTAGAATACTTTGTTATAAAGACTATCAAGACTGCTTTTGATCCCAATTAATTACATATTTAAGCAGATATTTGTCACTGATTTTTATGTATTTATTCCCAATTTGCTTTAATGTAATTGGATAAGGACTCAGTGCTCTCACTTCTACTCAATAATATACAGCCACAGCAACTTATGTTTAGAAAATGCCTTACCTTATCTGACCTCATAATAAGATACTAATTATTTTGCATCCCAGCTGTTCCTCCTCCACATTACTTTGAAAGTGTACCCTTCAAAAACAGTCAAACCCATTAAAAAATAAAAGCAAAACAAACCAAAAAACTCCCACTGACACTACAAGAAAAATTAGGGCTCTGCAATATTAAACCCTGTTGGTTTTAGGACTGATAATTATCACTTCTCTTTTGTATGAGATTTTCTTAGGAACTTTCAATGTCTGAACTTTTTAGAGTAATCAGAAATAAGTTCACCCCTACTCACAAGACATCTCACCCCTACTACGTAAGACACACACACAGAAAAGGAAAACCACACTTTCAGTTTATTCATATTGTCATGGCAGCAGAAAAAAACCCCAATTCTTACCTCAAACACCTGAATAAGGATCAAAAAGTCTAGCACTGTCCTGTCACACACTTCTGAAGATTCCAGGCCACTAGAAATCTGCTTAGCAGCAAAAGAGAGATTCCTGCAGTTGTTAACTGCCTGCTCCCATATTCACCATAATTAGAGGGATAGAAAATTGAGCACTGATGGGGAAATGGCAGATAAAGCTCTACAAGAGCTAGAAATGCTTCATCTGCTGTCACTGCATTAAAGGTTGCTCTTGGATTGATCCCATTACCAAATTGCTTCCCAGGGAGAAAAGACTGTCTCAACTTCCATATAGCAGGAGACCTCAGCTGGTCTCTCAGGTAACTCCTGGACAGAGGTCTCTCCCTATCTTCATTAGGCAGTCCACAGCTACAAACATCAGGGTAATACAGGTACCTGCTGCCATGGCAAAAAGACACACAGATGTCCTGCTTTGAAGGTGGGTGCTAACAATATTCACATGCAGCACATGGCAGACTTTCAGTAATCAGAAGATGATTGGGTTTGAGTCTACCATCTCCACTTTACTTAAATAAACTGTCATGTTATGTGCTGGCATCCTTTCTTAACCCTCCCCATAGCTGTAAGTCCTATGGATAGGATACTGTAAAAAAAAAAACCACAGATGCAAGACTGTGTAAAAAAATTACATGGACAATGCTCTAATAAAGAGACAAGGAGTGGCACATGAATTTCTTGGAAAAATAGTTAACCAGTAAATAGAAACCAGCTTTACCTGGATTTGTCCATGAAAAAGACATTTAGTCAAATGGAAACTAATCAAAAAATGCAGGAACAGACTAAGATGAGCAAAAGTAAGGTGGGAACTGAAGACAGAAGCCTCATCTTCAAGTTATAGGGATCTTCAGACAGAAAAATCCCAAGGGACTTTGTGAAAGAATGCTGTTCATTATGCATTACATAGAACACATGCTGGTTTATTAGTCTTTTTTTTTTATATAATCAGGCAATATATCACTGTATGCCTTATGACTGGGATGGTTTGAGACATTAATAGTGCCCCACCACCTATAACAATATTACACTTGGGCTGCTGGAACACTGGAAACCTGGTGAAGCAGAGGAGAAAGGGGGACAAATGAAGATCCCTCTTTAGTTATTTAAGGGCACTAAGTGAGAGAAACAAGACAATATCAAAGACCGAAATGTATTTTCAGAGTTGAGAAAAGACTGAAAAATTACTATGAATGTTGCATGCATTATCCACAAAGGACTTCATCCTCAGAATGCTGGCAATGTTCCCCAGCTCAGACCAGAAGCCTAGGTTTTAAATTTAATTGAAGCTGGAAGTTTATTAGCACATTTATCTTCTTAATGTTAACATGTAGAAGAGAAAATGGAATACTATAAAGTCATTTCAGTCATTTTGTTTCATCTTGCTAGAATAATTAGCAGAACCTTAGTTAAAATAGTCAGCAGTGTTAAATTTTTGAAAAATTGCATTGCTGCAACTAAAGAAAATAGATATGACAGAAGTAAAGAAATTAATCAGTGCCAGGTAGCATATTAAAAAGTTGAACAGATTATCATTTCAATTTACTGCCAACTTGATTCAGTGCACCCTTCAAAACTGTTAGTTTACCAGCATGAATTTCAGTGCATATCCAAGAAGTTCACTCAAACAAGAGCTTCTGTTAAGTGGTTACCAGACCCATCGTTGCACCAATGAAATGACAGGGTAACAGGAATTTCTGGATATTAGAAATGAATACCAGGAAACTGTCATTTCCACGACTGACCCTCTAAACTGAAGTATCACACTGCAACAGGTTGTGCAGGTTGGCACAGACCAACACTTTGGAATTCACTGCTTGCTTCAAAGTACAGAATGTGATTGCTGAGCTAAGTGACAAAACATGGAACTGAATGTCCTAGTTTAGATTCTTGAGCTTACTAGTCAATTCTTACATTTCTTCTCCATTGTACTGAATATGCCCAAAAAGGGATGATAAATTCTACTTTTCTCTGGTTGCCAAATCTCACCAGCTTCAAACTGGCTGCATACAATACAATCTGTGTAGCCACTCTATGCAAAATAAATTTGCAAAACTAAAGTAAGATCTTCCAGGGAAACATAATTGGGTTATAGTGAGAAGAGACTGAAAAGGAAGTGTAAACAGAACCAGTGTGTGATTGAGCAAGTTCCAAAAGAATGTGGTAATTTATCACAAGTTCAAAAACCACAGAGAAATAAAATGCAACAAAAGCTAGAGAAGCTAGGTCCACAACTGAACTGGACAAAGAACTGTGGGAAGACCTGCCCAAAAAACTATGCTGAGAAGAGAGTGTTTCAGAAATGTGAACAGAGCCTATCACATTCCCCCTTTCATTTTGTTTGCAGTCCATCAGAGTAGAACCTATGAACATCACAATCTGGAAACCACAGGTTTCTCTTTCCATCGGCAAATATTTGGGTTTCATCCTATTATTCTTTTCCTCAGTGACATAAAATGACTGGGATAAACTATACTAGCTAGCAGCCAGATTTCTATCAGCTGGAGCCACTGTATCTTGCTGCAGGTATTCCTAAACTATACTGATTTATGGTGGCCTCCAGTAATGAGGGAGCCAGGGCTGGGGATGCACGTAAGTGTTTTCAAGCCATCTTTGGAACCCTCCTGAGTTGAAATTAAACTGCAGCCCATTACTACTTGGAAGCATTCTCTGGTAGGACTCAATATGAAACAACACCACTTAAAAAAAAATGTAGTCAAGGCAACATGTCTGAGGATTCAAAAATACTTTTTCCTCTAAAATTATGGCTTTAAAAGACAGAATATGAGTTTCTGATGGCTGTGTACAGGCACGATCATTTTCTCCATACTCAGGACAAGCAAAAATAGGGTCACAGAGACCTATCAGCCCCAAAATTATCAGGCCCCAAAACTATCAGGCCCCAAATAGTTTCAAGAGGAGCAAGGCTGGCTTATGTTGGCATTAAAATAGTAGGGTGTGTAGACAGTTATCGATGAAGTTTACTATTTACTTCTGGAGAAATTTCTACAGAACTGAATGTACAACACAAACCTTTTGATAAATAAATCAAAATTAATATCCTCTGAGAAGAATTATTCTAAGAGAACTAAAAAGTGTATGCTTCCTCTCTCATTTTGTATTAAATTAAAAAATACAAATATTTTAATATTTTTTTTAAAACAGGTACAGAATAATAATTACTTGAAACCCAGAAGGGCCAGCAGACTTACATTCAATAAATGCTTTAGTTTAGGGTGTTCTCACATGTAAAAAAGTAAAATCATATAAATCTAGTACATAAAACAGTCCTTCATCTGTAAATATACACCACAGCAAACTTCAACCTGACATTCACATATTTCTTCATAAATGTATAGTTTTGTGAAAATACAAGTAAAGCAGAGTTTAGCTTTGTTATTCATGGCGGCATCGTCCACAGTGGGAGACTTTCTGGGAAGCAGAACATATCTCTCTGAACTTCACAGTCCACCTGTCTGCCAGTGTTTTTTCAAGGTCACTGGATAATATCTATGTTTACAGAAACACACCAAAGACTCTTATTTTAAATGCAATATGTATCCATCAATGATACACAAAGAAAACATTTCCTTTCTGTAATGAAGAGAGTCTTAATCCAACACCTGAATTTTAGCCTTACAGGTCTTATTATTTGTGATATGTCAATTACAATACTTATTCTTTCAGCTGGCCAAATTTTCTTCAGGAATTGCACTAAAATTAAGGAGAAAAAGGAACTTCTGTAGTGCTTTGGGGCCTTTATTATTTTTGGACTGTCCACACAATTCCCTTTCTAAAGCTTAACCAGGACGTGACTCTGCTGAGATGCCAGGGCCAGCAGTGCTCAGGCTGGCAGCAGAGTGTGACTCTTCACCGTGTTTGCAACCCTCTGGCTGTGCTGGACAGAGGCAACCTAGCCCAGGCAGCATTGTGGTTTTCCTGAAGAGCTATCTCATCTGAGGCACTGTCCACACGCTCCAGCACGGGGCCTCATAAATGCACAGCCTCACTTGGAAAATTCTAGGGAGTCTCCCAAAGAGTGCTTTGCAACACAGCAGCTCTCCCGAGGCTCTAAATATCCGCTACTCTTTCCAGTGTCAACTTCCTGTAATTTGAACTCTTAAAATAGACTCCACAGGGAAGGCCTGGTGGTTTTTACTATTTTTAAATACTGGGAGTATTTCTGAATGTCACGGCAAGCCTTACCTCCAGTCATCTTTGTTTAGATTTGCCAGGATGTTCATCTCTTCTTCCTGCATGAGTCTATAAGCAGCACTTACATGATGATTTTCAAGAACAGAACGATCATTGTACAATATAGCAACATCTGACCTGGTGTGGGGGAACAAAAGGCAGGTTTTGTAATGGTGTTCCACTGATGGCACTGAGAAAGGTAGGAATATGCATTCTCTATGAGAAATATTGACTATAGATACATATATATCAATACAGATATATCAAATTATATGCAGTTGTTCCTATTGTATCAAATACTGATAAATTTTCCATCTTAAATGCATAAAAACTATCATTATACCCTATTTCCCACTGTTTGTAGGAAAATCATATTTTCAAATGTGTGATGTTTTATTGATGTGACTTAACTGTGGCAAAAATTTGTGAGATTTTTGAGCATCTTAAGTGTAGATAGGTTAACAGAGCATCAGATATGCTCTAATTAGGTTACAAGAGTACAGTAACCCAATACAACCATTTAAAATGCAATATGTTCAGCAACAGCAGGGCTCCTCATTTAGCATGGGTAATAAGTTACTCCCCCTGCTCTGAGAGAAGTGCTTTGGCCCGTGCCATTCAATATCAGAAGATGGTCTAAATAAAAAAGTATTAAAAAATTTAAATTTCATATGTTTTAAACAGCCACCATCATTTCTCAGAAAACCAGAGAAACCTTGAGCCTCATTGCAGTGGGATGGTAGAGATGCTAAGCTGCAATTTGATTGCACTGAAGTGCTTCCTAAAGAAAGACCCACACCATCATGTTAGCACACTTTAGCAGCACCCTTTCCTTCTTAATCAAAGACTAAGGTGCAATTCCAAAATTACACTGAGATATTTACAAATTTTGATGTGGTGTGGATTTATCACACTTACCTTCAAACACCATTGCTTCTTGGGGAATTTTTTTCCCCCAGACCTGATCTGACCTGCTAGGCAGTCTCAGGAGTCCCCTCTCTGCTACAGTTCTGTTCTGACAAAACTATTCCTGAATATTTCAGCTTGGTCCACTGACAAGACTGTACTAGAATAAAGGTGTGTTGATTTAGCAGTGCAGCTTAGTCTGACATAAATAAACTAAATTCAACCTCTTTTTCTGTTGAGCAGCAGTATATATTGTCATGTATGGTACCAAGGAATCTAAATAATTTAAATAGGATTGGAAACGTTACTTAGAGGGAAGGAACCATAACCAGCCTAAATAATCAATATGTTTACATCCATAATCTAACTAAAATCATGGGAAAATCTGTTGTGACAATCACATATGTTTATGAAGCACACTTTGATCAACATAGCTACTCATGACTAGGCTTAAGCAGTGCTAAGATTTCCTACGATTTTGGCAGCCATTCCATCAGTTTTCCTCAGGCAAAAGAAGCTTGGAATCACAGTCTGGGATGGCACATCAGGGCCAAGTTACATGAGGAGAGAAGAATGAGCTACATCACATAACAGATACCTGTTTGCCTGAGTAAAATTCAAAACTATCAGCCTAATTAGTTTTCCACTCCCGCAATACTTCAGAGGAAAATATTAAGGACAAAAATAGAAAACTAATATAAACTTGGAACTACAAACTGAAGTTTATTTTTAGCCAGACTGTGCTGAGGGAGAAAAGAATTGTGTCCTTATTTCAGCTGCAAATCTAGATTTTTTCATTATTGAAGGCCACATCTTGGAGAAAAACTATGTTATATATTTAATTTAAATGTAACTATTGGGAAATTTATCCATATAGGGGAGTGTGAGGACACTTCTGTTCAAAGTAATAATGTTTCTAGCACTGAGCTGTTATGTTAGACTATGCCAGTGTTACACTGATTCTTTTTTTTTTAAAGAGTAGCTAAAGCTAACTCCTCAACTGAGGATACTAAAAACAAAGTATAGCTTAGTGTAAGAGAAAAATAAGGTGGTTTGTACTAGGTTAAGTATCAGATGTACCATTTTTCACTCAGTAATGATTTGATCAGGGATTTTCCTTCGATAAGCTGAAAATATCTTAAGGGAGAAACGTAGATGCTGTTATACAGGACCAGCAGCTAGAATGATATGCTGCACCTGCAGGAGAATACAGTCAGCCTAACTTTCAAACTGGATTCCTTCTTAGATTTCCTCTCTGTGTCTGTTTTCAAAGCATGCTAGGAAAGGGCTCATGTTAGGTATTTCTAGAGCTGCACTTGAAAATTTCTCCCTCTGCACCAGGACCCTCTAAGTTCAATACACAAAGTGAAACAAAATGTAAGCACATTGCTGCAAGTGACAAGGCATTTCTATGGGGATACACTAGAAGAAGGTTTTGAGTCAGTAGTATCAGAACTTAAGTGAGCAAATGGAGGGGTGAGGGAGTTTCAAATTCATGTTCTGCATGTTCTGAATCTTTTTGAAGTTTCTCTTGACATATCAGCTCCCAAATGGAATTATTTCAGACATTGTGGAGCTATCTCAATACTATTCCACAGTTTTTGATCATGCAAGTGATCCCATTAACTGTACAGAAGTCAAGGAAGCAAGTTGTAAAATCAGGATTGACCTGGCTACTTCCTGGCTTTATCAGTGAGAGTTGTGAAACAGTTCAGCAATGATCTGAATGAACTGCAAACTCCAGATGTGGCTCTTAGGAGACCACTTCACTTACCTTGTCTGAATATGAAAATTGTTTGTGGTCCCAGTATGTTCATAATCATGGACAGCAGCTGCAAAGATCATTGCTAAAATTTCCAGTTCTGTGAGCCAGTGCTGGTAAATGAAAAACAAAGCACAGTCACATTTTTGATAATAGCCAAAGTCAGATTAAACCTTACAGTGCTGAAAATATTTTGCATCACCTTCAACTTAAATAAACTTTCCTCTTGTCTTACTCCTGATAACTGTATATCCAAAGCACTTCACTATTATACAATAAAATAAGTCTTTGTACTTACAATTTCTCTGAGACCAAGTTAACATCCTTGTGGTCACTAGCAAAGTAAATATTGGCAGCCAAAAATATAAGAAGTTATCAAAAGAAATACACAGTTTACTCTGCAACTGCCTTGAGTATCTAATCTGTTAGCCCACACATGGCACTTGCCAAATTACAGTATATTAATCTAAAAAATGTAATATGATGTTTAGGTTATAATTTTTCTTTTAGTATATACAGTTAATAATAAATTTAAAGTACAACATTAGCATTATCTATATTTTGCCAGTGTACATAGCACTAAAATTAGGCCTATGGGATATTTTTCTGTTGTAAACTTTATCATACTTTGTACTGATGCAAAAAAAAAAGGTGCATAAGGCACATAGGTATAAAGTTACCCAGAACAAAAGGTAATGTAAGTCATGTATACAAAATAATGTGGACCCTGGAGTTTTGAGCCGTTTCATAACTGTTGTTAAATGAAGCCATTCTGTATTACTCAGTTTGTAAAATAATCTCTATTATCTTCTTTCAAGTTCTATGTCTTGAATGATAAAAAGTCCTTGAGGAGAAAATTTACTCCATCTAAAGATGGGGGCAGAAAAATCATATGATAATTAACCCCCACAGTCATAGGACTGAATCAGTCAAGTGCCAGTCAAGCATCTCCACACACATTTCAGATGTTTTTGGCGTACAAGTGAGCTTTGGTACTAAAGGATCAAAGAATTATCTCAACTTTATGCACCTGAATATGCACATATGTGTGTAGGAATGGATATGAAATGTATAAGCTGTCAGGTGTAGTGCAAACTGCCAACAGTTGTTTTCTTCCAAAGAAGAAGAAAGGAAACAGTCAAGATTCATAAGCAGTGTAGCAATAACTGAGTGGGTCATTCAGTGACAAAATAGGGCTGCTGAGGAACAAGTACTGGCTGTTGGTGAAGCAGTATAGGCTTAGAAAGATCACAGACAGAGGAATGAGAATGTACTGTAAGCAGTTCTAAAAATGGAAACAATGACCTTCATCATATTGTGTGTCACAAGAAACCAGGCCATGACCAGTCCTGGCTTTCATAATGTTTTCAACATACCAAATAGAACAGAAACACAGAAATTATCAGTAATGAAAGCTAAACATAAACTTTTCTTTAAGATGCCTTTTCAAAGGTCAGCTTTTGTTGCAAATAAAACAGTTGCTAGACAATGCATTCATGAGCTGAACATTCCTCACAAACAATATCTATGGGCTACACAGAGACTTCATACATTAATATAGAAAAGCAAGTATTCCACACACACTAGCTGTACAGTCAAAAAACTGAGATCAATAATCAAAGCAGAGAAGCAGAGAACTACTTCAGCTAAAGGATTTCTAAGGAAGCAGAAAAAAACTCCTAGAGAGACAGTTAATAACTGTGTTTCTGAGAGGGAGAGGGAAAAATTATTATCTGGGGGTCTGCAAGACTGAGAAGAGCTGAAACCTGCTTCCCTCCTGAAAGATGCTGTGTCTCATGGGTGTAACAGCCAATGGAAGTTATATCTTCTACTGAAGCACTAGGTATTGCTTATATGTAAATAGATACATTTCAAATTATGAGTTCTGTCTGAAACCATTTTTTTACAATGATACATTAAAAATTGAGTAAGAAATGGAGTCTCACAATGCACTTATTGGCAGTAAAGACTTTTTTCCTTTACTTTGAGCAATACAGGTACGTGGGAGGAGAGAAGGGATGGTGGGAAGATGATCGATGACTCAAAAGTTCCTCACAAGATGTATTCCCTGGGACTTGGGTTCTTAAACCTTTATAAAGATGAAAACTTCATAAATGTAAGCTTGAGTTATACATTTCAGTTGCATCATCTGGGATTTAATCTCTTGGGAAGGTTAATAGACTGTCTGCCATCTGTGATATCTAACATTCTAACACGTTGATCTGAGGTGGCTGGATCTTCTTCCTCAAGATAGACAGCGACTTTTGAAAAATATAATGATTACTTCATTTCTTTAACAGCAGCTCTGAATACGTGTTATTCTTCACCAAAATCTCTCTAGGGGCTTGTGGAGAAGCATAAGCTCTGATTAGCCAAATTTTTTTGGCAAATGTGGAAATAGGGCTGTTTTCCAGTTTCCTATAAAAGGTACAAAACATATGACCTCAGCAACAGGAACCATGCAAAAGATTTCCTAAACCCCAGCTTTTGGAAACATTTGCTTCAGTATGTGTTTCAGAAATAAACAAGGAAGACAGCAATCTTTGCAAGATTTGGAATCAGTATCAGGTCCTTAAGAGACAATGAAAGCACAAAAACTTCAAATGTCAAACCAATCTGCAGAAAAAAAAAAACAAAACACAGGAATTTGCCCTAAAATTGCATCAGATTTACTCTAAACCAAGTGTTTATTAGAAATACAGCAGAGTTAAAAAATAAATTACAATGGACACATTCTGAAAACTATTGGCTTGGAAAGCAAATGCCAAATTGTTACTGAGTAGGATCCTGGAGGGTTAACCAGGCAACAGGAAAAAAAAATCCAACAAGTTAAATAGAACATTTTCATGCTGATGCTTTCTCAAATCACAAGTGACATTTGGGAGAGAAATGCTTTGCAAGCTGTAGAATCACTAGGCCCTCTTTCAAACACTGATTTCCATAAACGCTCCCTCTGCCTGGCAAGTACATCTGTTTGGAGGCACTCTTGACTAAGTGTTGTCCTAGTTAGATATCTTTCCAAGAACTTTCCAGTATCACAGAACCATAGAATGGCTAGGGTTAGAAGAGACCTTAAAGACCATCTAGTTCCAATCCCCTCTGCCATGGGCAGGGAAATACCATAATTTGGCAATTAAAATATGAATTAAACCTAGACTAATTTACAGAAATATTTTGCAGCAGTGTTGCAATGTTAATGAGATTTTGCAGCAGTAAAGCCTATACTTTTATGAAAATATTTGTCCAAATCACATCAAAGGCAGTTAGAAGGTTACTTTATTCAGTGTTTAGAGATATACAGAGTGTCTTTAAAAGCAGTTTAATCAATGACTAAACATTCCAAAATTACTAGGATAGCTCTGGAAGTTGGCACCTCCTCCTGGCATCACAAGGAAAATCTGAATGCTATTGCCTTTTTTGAAGGGGACAGTGGCACAGATACAGTGGGCCAGAGGGATGTTTATCACAAGACAAAAGGATTTTCCTCCTATTAAGTTCCTGATGCAGGTGTATGCCTGCAACAAAGACATGGCTCAAATCCCTTGACTCTTGCAGTTAATCTTATGGTGGAAGACCAGGGTAGAATAGAAAAGATGATCTAATATCTTCCAGAATTTTCTTTTACTAAAATATTATTTTTATAGCTGAATATCACATACAACAACTTTGGTTTGGACCCCTCTTGGCAAGAGCTGTCTAGCCTCTGCTTCAGTCTGATATGGAAGTCCTTTCTTAGGAAATCTTCTCAATCTGAAAAGGAATCTTGGCTGGTGAAGACTTCGGGCTTCACTTGAGAAGTAGTATTGGAGTTAAAATACAGCTTTAAACACTTGATAGTTAGAAGCAAAATACTTCCTTCAAACAGTAAAATAAAAGCTTGCAATGCCTGGGAACGTTTCCTCGCCCACCCTGAAGCCAAAGGCATTTTAAGCAAGAAAAGGCTTAACATAAGTGATTGACTGTCATTAATTGTGTATATAGGAGCAAAAACATCCAGAGTCACCTCTAAATTTTTCCTTTTCAGTCTTTTGGACACGTTTCACAGTTCTGCAAACAGAAATCAGACACTATTTCTTCCCAGCTGTTTCATTTGTTGTTTTTTTGGTTCGTTGGGGGTTTTTTTAAACAACTGTATTCTCAGTGAAGGTGAATTATCAAAAAGCCATTGATATCAATGTCCATTTTCTTTCAGTCAGTATTTACTTGCAAGCTGATAGTGAGGAGACTTCCACTGCTGGCAATAAATTTAAGGTAAGTGTTTAGAAACAAAAATGCTTGCACAGATCCATTTCAGTTCCCAAATAAATAATTTAAAATACTGTGATATTTCAAGGCAAATGCAATAGCTTGCCTACTATAGGCACATGTGCAACAGTAATCCTAAAGCAGGTTAAAAACTAAAGGAAAAAGCAGTTTCAGAGTTGAAGGCCAGGTTGGATGGGGCTTTGGGCAGCCTGGTATACTGGAAGTTGTCCTTGCTTATGGCAGGATGGTTGGAACTGAGCTGTCTTTGAAGTCCCTTCCAACCCAAACCATTCCATGATGATATTCTAAGCCTGCACTGATTCAGTACATCTTTCAACAGCCAGGACCTCTGCAGATACTAAAACTTCCTTGCCTGATCACACCTCCCATGCTCTGATGTGAAAGTAAAAAATTCTCACCTGCCCACTCCTGCAAATCTATCTCATTAAATATGATATAAAATACCTAATTCCAGGCAATGAAAAGCAAAAAGGATTTAAGGATGACTTTTTCTTCCTCTTTCCCTCTGCATCAAGAGAAGTTCAGCCTGGAAGAACTGTTAAAATTAAATAAAGTTCACAGCCTAAATAGTAGTTTGGAATCTCTCTCTGCAAAATTTTCAGCTGAGCTTTTTCCTTTAGAAAAGACACATGTACACATTTATTCAAAACAGCAGAGTCTGAGAAAAGAAGTAAATTGAATTTCACAATACTTCTCTTACCATGATGCCAGTGTGAATCATTATGTAATGCACAGTTTGAGTAACATCAGCTGCATGGATCAAATTGTGATAGGGATTTTTGTATTTGCTGTAACCAACTTCGAGAGCTTCAGCAAAAGAAATAAGATTGGGAACAGGGATCTACGGAGAAGAAAACATTAAAATAATTGATTTCTTCCTGCAAAGTCAAGCATGCAATAAATGAATCACAAATAATATATCATAGAATCTAGTGAGCAAACAATAAAAGAAAAATTCAAAATGTGAAGGTCTAGTATCACACATGCGCCAATGAGTCTCCACACAATATCTGTAGATGTTATATCTCTCTACATACACCATGGACAAGACACTGTAGAGCTATCCACCAAATGGTTTCCAAGACATGTCTGTCTGCACCAGGAGTGCATAGATTGCACATGTAATACAGCCATGACAGATAGGAGTCTAGAAATAGGATTGTCTCCTTTTCTTCACCAGTTTTACCTTGCTTGAGACAAGGTTTGCTTTAATCTCATAGTACAACTTCCCTTCCTCCAGGCAATGTGTAACTGTGGAAGTACAGGTACAATCTGGTCCCACTTATTTTTGCATTGTGCTGGTTTTGTCTGGGACAGAGTTAATTTTCTTCACAGTAGATGGTACGGGTCAATGTTTTGGATTTGTGCTGTAAACAGAGCTTATAAATCCAGGATGTTTTAGTTACAGCTGAGCAGCGACTGCACAGAGCCAAGGCCTTTTCTGCTCCCCATCCCACCCACCACTGGGTAGCCTGGAGTGCACAAGAAGTTGGGAAGGGACAGAGCTGGGACAGCTGGCCCCACTGACCCAAGGGACAACGCCCCACGCAGCCTCATGGCCAGCAGCACCCGGCTGGGGGAGCCTGGCTGGGGGCTGCCTGGGCACCACTCCCCTGCTGCTGAGAAATTGGTTGCTTTTGCATCATTTCTTTCTTGGGTTTTATTTTTCTCTTAGATATTAATTTTCTATATTATTATTATTATCACCATCATTATTAAACTGCACTTATCTCAACCCACAAGTTTTCTCACTTTTACGCCTCCAATTCTCTTCCCCACATCGTGCTGGGGAGAGGAGTGAGAAGTGAGTGACTGTGTGGTGCTTATTTGCTGCCTGGAGATAAACCACATCACCCATTTAATGAAATTACATTTCCCTTAATAATTTTTTCTTTATTTAAAAACCCTGCAACATAAACAATGGGACAAAGAATGGGCTTAAGCCCACTCTGCCATTAAAATTGTGTACTTCATGTCTGTGTTGTAATGGCAGCCCTGGTGTGCTTCTGACTTCAAGCACATAAAGCCTGTTGGAAAAAGCTGGGTTACCAGCCTAAAATTAAAATATTCAAAGAACTTCAGGGTGAGACAGCCTCTTCAAAAGGAACACTGATTTTTCTCAGTGAAGAGATTTTGAAACTTCTGAAGACTTTCATTTGGTACTATAATAATGATAAATTTATCATTTTGATTCATTTTTTTAATCTCAGCCTTTCAAAGTTGACTATATGGACTCCATATTGTATTGCAAGACCCTACTAACACCTTGGAAAAGCAATTTTTGTCTTTATATATCCCCCCAGGCTGTTTAGGAGGAAGGTTCAGCTGAAGCCCCTGCACAGCAGTGATCAACATCCTGTGATCTAGAACATGAGAAGTATTTAGGACTAACTACAGTTTTCTGCCTTGTTAGCAATCTTTGGTCCATTAAGCTGAGACACTGATTCAGGCCTGCTAAGTAAATAGCCTGTACACATAATCTATTTATATGACACAAGTGACATGACAAGGGTATATATACATAGCTTTTCATTTTTTGGGTTGAAGAAAAATTTGTGTATTTTGGGTGAAGTTTCATTTGGTAGAACTGTTGGCATATTACAATATTTCATTTGCCATATTCTTTGAAATTCTACATGGCATTGTACAATTAAAAAAAACCCCAAACCGTTTCAATGCTGGGTTTCCTGTATTTTAAATTGGACACTTGTATTTTTGCATACATATTTTTTTCTGTCGTTAGTTCCTGACCTTGAAACGGCTCAAAAGGTCATATCGGGTTAACAGCTCATACATCATAAATTTCAGGCTGTGCTCTCCACTTGCTTCATTTAGGGCAAATACGTCAAAAGACCACTTATCAACATCCTGTAGATGAGGGAAAAAGAAAAAACCACAAAAATTAAAAAAAAAACCAAACCAAAACAAAAAACCAAACAACAAAAAACAAATCCAAAACCACCCCACCCAAAACATTGCAGTTCCATCCGTTCAGCTAGGTTTCCATTCAATCACTGGAAAATATACTTTGGAGTTTTTTAGAGGGAAGAGGAAGAGTTTGGTGGTTTTACTGTCCACCTCTTTCAAACTCCTAATTAATGGCTACTTCAATATTAATGATGAAAACAATTGTGTCAGTTATGAATAAAATACTTCCAACATGACCGAGGCAACTTTGCATGCTTTGCATCAAAAGTCTTAATCTTTCAATTTTATCTTTGTCAGAACAAATTATCTGTAGAACCTTTTGGAGATAATCTGAATACCACCCTTCAAACAGGCTATTCTGCAATGTCATTAACACTGATGTCATCAACCATAAAGCAATTTAAGAATAATATAACAGTATTTGGCTTTCAGGGAAAAAGTTGAGGTACTTCATTTTCAAGAAGTATCAGTATTTAATTGCATTCATAGACATAGGAACTCAGCTTACTATAAAAGATCATCTTTGGGCTGAACTAGAGTAATACCTTAAATTTACAGCAAATACTGTACTTGTTCCTTAAGCTTCAGCTTCTTTTGTTAGCTCTATCCCAATACTATCTCCTTTTTCTTTCCTAAAAAGGAAACAAACGCTGCTGTCTGAGACGCTGATTACAATACCACTGGGAGCTGATAAAACTGTCTCATATTTCTATAAGGATCTCTATACTAATTTCACTCTATTGCTCTAATACTATCTAAATTAAATCAAAATTAATCAGAATCATATGTTGGTTTTGAATTTTAACTATTATTTTCTCTGTTCCATGTGCTCAGTTCTGGAGTACGAACTATGGCTAGGGGACATTCAGAAGACAAATATTCATTTGACTTTAAAAGTCACTAAACGTAAGTGCAAATATATTCAAATTGCACAATGATTAAACTTCTTTCACCTTAAATGTGACTATCACTTCTGCTGGATAAGCCAAACCAACCATGCTTGAAGTTTTTCGGTACATCCTGAAAGAACAAATAAAATATTAAGAAGTAGCACTCCTTTAAAAACATACTGGAACAATTTATCTTTTTATTGACTTTCATAGTTTGTGAAATAAGAAGAATCTATTTAAGGGTCTGACCCCAAAAATTTATGTAATTTTTTATGAAGTTATGAGAAAAGCCCCTTGGCAGGTGTATTACTCTTTAATGCTAGAACAGTCTTTGGTACAATTTAGCATAGAAGTCACAAAGCCATTTAGTTCATCCCCAGAATTTTCCAAGGCTTAGGAGATTCTAAAAATTCTGGGGTTTAATCTGGAATTCTGTATAGAAAAATAGAGTGGCTGCAGAAATTGAAGCATAAATTCTGGCTCAAAGATTTGCTTCAGGTTCATCCCACCATTTAAAGGATCTCCATTGGCAGTCACTGTGGTTGAATGCAGTACTTGCTGTAACAAGAAAACAAAGCTCTCACCTTTCTACAAAAATCCCAGCCTGTACAGCATGCACAATGCTCCGGAATTTGGGCTTCTCCTCAGGTCTCCTCTTCACTATTCCCATTTCTCTTGTGAAGGTAGAAGCTAACCAGTCCCGCACTTCCAGCGGGACCGAGTCCGACTGGATGTCAGAGAGTTCATCTTCAGTGTCCAAAAGTTTCCTACAAATAATTAATACAAGGTAACAAAAGCACTGGCAGGCATACAGCAAACAAAACTTGATTTAAGAGGAGCTGAGGTTGACTGTAGAACCAACTCTGCACATCATTAAATGTCTTCTCTGTCAGATGGACTGAGACCAAGGGGAAGCTGTGCACAGCTGATAGCTTCTCTCTCTCCCACTGCTCATGTTCCAGAAGGTAAAAGAAATAAAATGCAAGTTATTCAACTGAACTCAAGAAAAGATTTTTCTAGTAAGTTGCCAGAGCTGTGTTGGATTGAAGTGTAGTCAATGAGCTATAAAATCCCAAGAAGACATCTGAAACAGCAACTGACAGAAATGTCAGCAGGGTTGCTGCTACAACTGAGAACACCATTGGTCTCTTGTCCCCCAAAATGGCACAAGGAATGTTTTGATACTTACATGAAAAAGTAAATGATGCTCAATAGCAATGATGTGGTGAATGCATGCCAATGAATGCCCTGTACACATGCTCATCATGCTATTCCAGCACAATAAAACCATTAAAGAGAATTAATTCCTTTATTGAAGAGAATTGATTCCTTCTATGTAGAGACCTGTATTTCTATTGAAGGCAGGGTAACAAAGTCATAGCAGTAAAAATATTATATAAGATTGGATTGCAAGTCAGCTTTCACAGTTAGCAGTTCAAAAAGCTGGAAAAGTTCTATATAGCTCTTGCAAATGAGAAGAAGAATTGAAAAGAAACTTCACTTCAACAAAAGTGAATTAGAGGTCATCAGTTTATTTAGAAGAAACATGTAACTAAATATTCTTTTTGAACAGACTCAACACTTCCACACTTCTATAAAATTTTTCTTGTGGTTATTTGCCCTTATCACTCAGACTGCTGGGGTTTCCAGGAACCAAATCCCTTATTTAGTCAGATATCAAGTTTTTCTTCATTCAATTATACAAAAAAACCCCAGAGTTAGGATGACCTGAATACATGAAAAGCATGCCAACCTTTCAAAATATGTTCTTGAAAGTGGTACCAAAAGAATTGCAGGTGTTATTTGATCACATAGATCTGTTTCTCTAGTGCTGCCTTTCTGAAACAGGGATGATTAAGGAAAGTCTGAGTATGGTATAGCTCAAAAGAATCTCTACACAAATGTAATACTATCTGAGGGGTTACAAGAAGATGCCTTATAGAAAGCATGTCAGAAGAATCATATAAATTATTGGTGAGCATAGCGTATTTGTGCTCAGTTTCAGCAGCTCATCCAGCTGACAGTATATTTTTTGAAATTTTTCAACTGGGGTAAAAAAACTGAAACACACCCCTCATCCTTACCCAGTTTACTGAAAGAACAGCAGAAACATTTTTATTTCTCAGAGGTATAGAAATATCAGACTAGGAAAGCTCTTTAACGTGGGGAACAAGAAGTGCAGAATGAACAAGAATTATGAAATTTTCTGACAGTGGGACAACAGCCAAAAATCAGAAACTTAATTTGGAAGAGAGGGACTTGTGTGGAAGAAAGGATTTGAGCAAGTTATCTTGCAAAACTGAGCCACAGTTGAGACTGGGCATAGGTCAAAGGCTATAAACTGGCTTTATTCCCTAAATGAAAACCTATGTTATAGTCCACTTAAATCTGTACTAGTCTAACACTGTTATCAAATATCCCTGGAAAAATCAGGACATTTATATTTCTGAAGAATATTTGACATCTGATGTCTTTTTATTACAATAAGGAAAAAACCTTAGAATCCCTAAAACATATTTTTGTAATTATTCCAAGTGTTACTCAAATGACACGAAAATGTTCCTGCAATGAGAGGACTATGGGCATTGGGCTGCCTCAGAGCAAGCAGCTGGGATATTCCACATCTCCTGTGGGGCAGGAAGCAGAGCTCTCCATCAGTTTGCTATTAGGGGAAGCAGATCTAGATTTGGGACCAGGCCCTGAGCTCTGCAGATAGGAACCACTGGGGTACAAACTAAGACTAGCAAGACACGCTGCAGTCTCTCTGATCTTTTCAACCATTTGTCTGTAAAGCAGGAGGACTATTCAGCCTGTAAATGACAGTAGCAGGAGTTACTTCATGAAGACAGAAGAGAGAAAATAGTATTTGAGATAAGTGTTCAATGTTCTGTGATTTTCATGAGGCAACTGCTCTCTGATAAGAGATGACTGAAAAACACGCCAGGGAGGAGAGAGCTTCACTGGCTCTGCTTCTAACTTAAGTAACTTGGAAAGCAAGTGCAACACAGAATTAATTTGTGAGCACAAAATGTTACAGATCCCTCAACACGTAAGATTAATAACTTCTCAAAAAGGATTCATTTCTTTCAGGTGCCTAATTGAAAAAACATTTAAGGAGAGGAAACAAGGGCCAGTCATTCATCTCACTCCAACCCATTCTAGCATTCTATGCCTTTAAAAAAAAAAGAAGAGGATGAAGACCAAATAATATCAAAAGACAGGTTCAAAACAAAGGCACACAATCCAAGCACTGAACTTCCTGTTAAATATTACAGGGATTTTTGCAAAATTTTGCAAAATCTTGTAATTGTAAATTGCAAAATACAATTTTTAAACTGTAATTTCATGACATTTTAAAAATGCAAAATGCCACATAGGTTCAAAAATGTCATTGGACAAATTAATGAACACATGACCATAGCTGTCAAAGACAAGGCTAGAACCTTTGGCTCAGCAAATATTTGGAATGGAGTGATTACTAAGGCCCATAGCCCCATCCTCCAAATCAACCAACCTGAAGATCAGAGACTGTAGGCATTTTAAAGCTAAATAGATGTTGCACAGTCAGTCTTAAAGTAAAACTCTACTAAGATAATCTTTATTCAACCAGGAGGCATGAACTCCCAGCTGAATTAAATAAATACATAGATATATATATATTAATAGGTGCCAGGGCGCACACTTTATATTTTTCTTCCATAAAGCTAAGGAACACGCCAAAATGCTAAAAACCAAAACAACAAAAAGAGTTCAAACAAAATGTGCCACAGAAAATACTTCTTTTCTCAACACAAAGTCAGAATTTCAGGGTTACATACACTTATTTTGCTCATACATCATTAGCTTGTTAAGTAGATGCAATACGAGGAAGAGATATGCGTGGGAAGGAGAGGGGGAGGCTTGGGTTATTTAATTCTATTCATTCCATGAGTAGAACTTCCATTGACAGTTGTGGGAATAAGTAAGACATGGCCCATGGCATTTCAGCTTAGCAATCAATTAATATTGCAGTCATAGTAACTAACAACCTGATCTTCTTGTCACAGTACGGTGTTTTTTGCCAAGAATAATTTTTCAGAATTCAAGCAGTGATAATTTGTAACTCTCTTTTCATTTAATTGGAATTTTAAATATAGTAATGCACTAGTCAGAAGTATATATCTTTTCCCATAGGAATATATCAGATGTACTACGGAGGAGAAAAAAGAAAAGAAAATTTTAAAAAATAAAATTAGATAATGGTTATGGGGGAAAAAATTCCATCTTTGTTGATCAGTCATGCTGCCTAACAGAGGTAGTGAAAGATTTCCAGAGGAGAGACTGAGAAGGTGGTATAAGCTCTTTGCCAATTAGTGAATTAATCAAGCCCTTAGGAGTGAATTAAAGAACGTCCTCTTCTAGGTCTAGGATGCAGAAGAATTTACAGTCTAAATAGTCAGTTCATATTTTAACCAATTATTTGGTTATATTAGCTTGCTATCTTCCTGAATAAGCATGAATTAATATATTCAATCAATATTTCCATCCTCTATAGCCCATTACAATTTCCACTAACATCCACTAAAAGTTTCTCTTTATTCCCACAGAGGAATAAACAAATTACAAAAATGAATGAGGGGCATTTTTAGAACATAAAGGTCTTTCTAAAGGAAATGATGAATTTGCCAACATGTTGTACTAATAAAATTAGCACATTTTTAGAAGAATTTTCTTCATATGAAGAATGTGAGAATGTGAAGAATCTTAAGAATATCAATCTTAAGATTCAGCTCAGGATACGAATGATTAAAAAATACCATTTTTCAGAGTACAACCGTGAGCCAGTGTCTTTTCTCTTTTCTCTTCTTTCCTTTTCCCTTTCCTTTCCTCTTCAGTTGCTTTGATATGGTTTTCTGGGAGTTCTATAAGGCAGGGACTAATTCAGGGCATGATTTAGAAATAAATTAGCAGCAAAAACTTTGAAACAGAAAAATTCAATAACTTTGGAAAAGGGATGCTGGTCATTTATTAAATACCCTAACTGAACTGAGAAGCTTTAGTCAGAATTTCATAGATTTTCAGTGATTTAAAATACATATTTTATATATAACTTGAATGGTCTTGTAAGCTTTCCTCTCAAAAAACAAACAAACAAACAAACAAAAAAAAAAACCAAAAAACACTAAAACAACAGAACCAAACCACGTTAGCTTGGTATAAAAGATTTCAAAGGCTTATTTTAAGCTTTTCTAATGGTGGAATATACTGAATTAATCTCAACACAATAAGCTTTTTCTCAATAGCAGCTTTTGGAAAAGTATTAATTGGAGATTCCCTTAATGCATAAACTGAATTTTTTATTCAAATGGTACATTTGTTTCTGACAAATTTAGGCAAAGCACATTTCACCATGGGCTGGCTATGGAGGACAGCAATACACACTCAGCAAACTTGACTGAATATTCAAGATCAAAATTTAACTTCATGCTTAAATAATTTCCACTTCACATCTCCCCCAGCTAAGCCAGCTCAGAGAGGAATCACACAGACCATATTTTTCATGTGGCAAATAATTACCAAATAGAACAGCCCATTCCACCTGTTTTATCCTTGGCATTAGTCAGATTATGTTCTTTAATATTCGTAGATTTTTCCCAAGAAAGTAATTTTCAGGAGAAATATGTTCTAGATGTTTAAAAATAAATTACATCATTGACTGAATAGCCCACTGTTCTGTGAATGTATAAATGAACAAATTAATCTGTCTTTTCAGGTTGAGATTGAGAATAAATATTTCTTAAAGTTTTAAAAATCATGTACCTATCTTTGATGTAAGAAAATTCAACTTTCTCAACCCTTGCACCATCAAAGGCATTTTTCTGGTGTGACCATCTCTGCTGGTGTCCCTGCACAGATATTGGTGTCTGAATTGGCACAATTTCTACCATAACCAGAACCTTACAGCCAGTGAAACCTCTGTGACACCCAAAGCCAGCTCCATCTGGTGTGCTACAGGTGGGAACAGAGTGGCCCTGCAATGTCAGGGAACAGTTTCCTGCTCTGAGGGCTCAGCAGCAACTTCTGGGGTGCTAGCCCAGAGCCTTGCAACACTGATACTAAAATACAGCTCATGAAAATTATAAGAATTATAATATTATTATATTATAGGAAACATTAAAGAGGAATCCTTCACTGACTTTGGCTCTCATTTAAAATAGGAAGCTGCTAAATGTATATTGATGGCTAGAAGAGAGTGAAAGAAAGCACAGGGTTACCAAATAAGTATCATCACAGTTTATTATTTTTTGAGATACTAATTCCTAGCCTAAGGTGGAGTAGCTGCCACGGACCCGGGTTCTGTTGCAGTACTGAAGAACTTGAAAATAGCAGGGAGCAGCCTTCTCCAGCTTGCAAACATAACCCAAAACTGCATACTGAAAACTGCCAAAGAACAGGCTATACTGACCATTCTTCACCTCAGACTCTCCTGGAAACGGGAGAATTTCATTGAGTTGTTGGGCTGTTGCTAAGCTCCATTCCCACTTCCACAACCCACAGCTCTGGGAGCACCAGGATCCAGCATTTGGTTCTTTCTGCCTCCTTGCACCTCACGTGGCAAAGATACCAACGTGCATGTTCCTATCACAGATATTTCCACAATGTGGCTCAAGAGTCACACAGAGCCTTGGGGAGATGAAATAACAAAACTCTTTGTCTTGCAATTGAAACTATTTCCTTTTCGTCCAAAATTTGAGGATGTGTTTGTCCCTGTTTAAGTCCCAAAACCACAAAAAAATATTTGGAGCACTGCTGGAGTAGTACAGTGGAAATTCAGTGTAGTCCAAGGTGTTTATTATAACTGCAGTCACAAAGTTCAGGTTTAAAGACCTCTTTTTTAGCTAACATTATACATATCATAATGTGTCCTTTTTTTTCCTAAATAAGAGCTTTTTATCAAGAACTGTGTTTGCCATTGTAGTGTCATTGAAATATGTTCAGTATTTCCAGAGCTCTCATGCAAATATATATTTCTACAATGTCACCCTTAATGATATTCCTTTTTTCTTCATGAACCTGTATTTGTTATTTTGCCTTGCTGAATCAAAGATGCCAAAAAAACCTGCCACCTATACAATACAGAGCTACTTCATGCATTACTGAAATGCAGTCTCATCTAAGTCAAAAGTTTTCAAGAGGTCAAAGCCTTATTAAAAGGGATTATACAGCCTGAAACAAACAAAAACCCTGTATGGAACTGCAACTGCACAGATAAATAGCCTCCTGAAATAAAGTATACTTTCTAAAATATCAAGGCATTTAAAAATAAAACCTAATTGGAATAAACTGTTCTGATTTTACTCAGAACAGCATAAAAGTATTCTCCACAATAAGTTGTTATTATTATTCTTGTTATTATTAAGCTTGGAATACATTTTATTCCTTTCATCTTGTAATTTCCATCTAGTTTTTATTTGAATTATTTTCTTTTCAGTTAGCATGAATGAAAAGCTGCATTTACAAGGAACAGAACAGCTGTCATGACTGAATTATCAGGCTGTATTTATTTCCTGTTTGACTCCAAATATCCTTCTTCCACTGCCTTGAGCCAAGTGGCAGGTACTAATGGAGAAAATTCTTCAAGATTTGTCAGAATTATTTATAACACCTATTGAGTAAGTTTGAACTTCTTCCACGGAGCAGATCTGCCGAGGGGCTGGAACTGTGACAGTTTCACTGCTTGTTTTCAGCTGATGCTGAACCTCTGCTTCAGCTACCAGTGTTAGACCTGGTTTCACAGAAGAGTTTAGTGCAGCACTGAAAGATGCAGCAGTCCAAAAAAGAGCTTGTTAAACAAGCTTATTGAGTGACATGGGGCCCCAGAGAATGAAGATCATAGGGAAGCAGCACTTTCTTGATATCTGATGTCTGTGCTTTCCAACTTTCCATCAGCTCATAACCTTTTATAGAGATATTATTATATATGTCATATATTATATGACACTCACTGCCCCATAGCAATTTTCCCTCATTTTGGAAGGTTATTCCTACTGCCTATCCCTTTTTCTAAAAAGACTTCTCTCAGAACTTCATGAATAAAATCTGTTGTGTTGTTTCTCTGCTTTTGCCCTAACTCAGCTCCATGAGAGCTTTAGAAAGCTCAAGACCGGAACTGAGTGTGTGTAAATAGTTACAAAAAATGCTCAGATAAATGGCCATAGTGTAGAGAAACACAGGAGCAGACAAAGGGAAAGTCAGAGGATCTGAAAAAAATATTTCAGCCTCTGCTAAAGGGTGTGAATTCTACAGATATTTGCAGCTGACTGTTGCGTTTTATTTAAAGACTCAATATGTCATTAACTTACATATTTGAATGTTCTTCTGTGTGCACACACAACTTTATAAACATGATACAGGCTTTTCAAGAAACTTAAACAAAATAATGGTATAATGTGAGAAAAAATGGGTGTCTTCTATTGGAAGAAATTAGAACTGCTCACTGAAGAAAAACCTCGGGCTTAAAAAGGGAAATGTGGTTTTGCCAGAATCATGCCAGAGATTTCATTTTTAATAGTACAAATGGTTTCCTGGAGCTGTGGAAGAGACCAGGTCATTCCTTGATCCTTGACTACATTACTGACCATGTTCTGTAAGATATGTCATACTTGGATCTCTTTATTGACTTTAGTTTTGACTCTTCTTTTTGCTATTTTCTCCTCAATGCCTGTGAAGAATTGCAGAAGAAGGTCCTTCTCCAATAGGTGAGGGGCCACTGTTGGGACCATTTTATTATCCTGTTCCACAGAATATATATCATAACAGAAAGATGAGTTAAGAGGATTTAAGTAATGAACTCTCTGTTCATTGCTATTCCTCATCTGTAGAGTGCTAATCCTGTCTGTAGAAGTATTTAAAAGACCTTTCCCTCTTTCACCCAGAAAAGTGGGGAAGAAGAGAACACCACAGACAGGATTCAATTTTAAATCACTAGTTGAAGCTGAGGATAAACAATGGGTCAGTAAATCCATCAGGATTTACTAGGGATCTAGGAATCTAGGGATCAAGACTGGGCTTAAAATAGAAATCATGGGGATTTTCATGTGAGTTGCAGACACTGACTGAACAACAATTCACGTGTAAGAAACTTACTGAAGTGTTTTGAACTTTGCCGTGTATAAAATTGCATGCTCAGGCTCAGCAGAAATGGGCCATTTTGCTTATGATCTAAACTATTATTGCTAATCTACTAATGAGTGCAGTTAACTCAGTTCCAGACTCCCACAGAAGTAGCTCTGTGCAAGACAAAGAACCTGTATTCTTTGGGGGAACAAGGACAAATGCAAGCACACAAGCTAACTCAGCCTCCATTGGCATTTGACTCAATGATACACTGATTTGTTCCCTAAGGATTGGCTTCCCAGGAGCTCGAGAGACCCTCTTTGTATGTTTATATTTTTGAGTGTAGATTAAGACTACAGAGTACTGGTCATGCTATTTAAAACGTGATTAACTTTGCAGCTTGCCATGGAAAAGAGTCTACTATGAAAGTACCAGTGGCAACAATGGTGTTTCTCAGCCTCACAATAAATATCTCAGCTTAAAATTGTTTTTAATGGGGAAGTGTCAAAATTTAAAATGGAACCATACATAATATTGTCCAACTAAGTGGAGGCTCAGTCTCTATTTTTAGGATAAATTTAACACAAAGACCACCGGGTTAAAAAAATGCATCGTGTTGATTCTGAATTTCATGGAGACTGTATTAGTCCAAGGAAGAGAAATTAAAACCAAAATCAAATACTGTAAACCAAAATGAACAACATGGAGATACAATATTGAAGTACAAACCACTAAAATTAAAAGAATGAAAGTAGAAGGGTAGGTTTCATTACAGTCTCACTTATAAATATTACTTAAAGCACAATTTGACTTATATGTCTACATATATATACTTCATAAATATAGCTATAGCTATGGAAGATATACATAAAATATATGCTTAATGCATATTTACATAAGGGATGCTACAATCTGATAGGCCTACAAACTCTAAGGTCACTTTGGTGAAATCAAGTATTCAAAAAATAAGACCAAAACAAGATACATGTCTCAAGTATATCCTGATTTAGTACAGTGAAAAATCAAAATATTCTGTGAAATAGTGGATGAAAGAAATAAATATTATTAAACATTGTTATGCAAGGAGCTACAGAAGAGCAAAACTATTGCCACACTGCAAAGGAAATTTTGCAAGTAGTCACCATTAGGAGGTCATAGTGGCCCTAGGATAACAAAATAACCTGAGAACTCTGAAAATCACTATAAAATTATACATGTTTGTTTTCTTTTGGGCAGTTTAGTAATCTTGCTGTCATTTTGTATGAGGGTAATTGGCTTACTTAAAGATTTGCTTACAGCAAAACCAATGCAGCTGCTGCTGCCAGAGCCTCTGTATTGTCAGTGGTGCCCATTTTCTTTGTGCAGGGAATGTCTGCTGTTTGTCTTGATATTCCCACACAGAGCCAAGAAGACTGGATTCCTCATTGCAACACTACTGTTCATTTCCACAGAAGCCACCTCAGTTTGGAAACTAAGTAAATCTCAGTTTATTTTCCTGGTCCTGGCACAATTGCTCAGAAAGAGCTGTGAATGCTGCACCTGTTTAATCCCAGTGTTTGGGAGGTGTATGGAGAAATAATCAGTGGTTTATCTCTGAAGCAGCACCTCAAGCACTGCATCAGCTGTGTAGATTTGCAAGGGGAAGGGAGGACATATACCACAGAGAGAGTGTTAGGTCCATGAAATAATTCTTAAATGTAGAACTGGGACCTACACTGCACGCTCCAGGTTGTGGCAGACATCTTTACAAGACCATTCTGCTTAGAAAAAGCCTAGAAAGGCCAGTGTGCAGAAAGAAAAACATGTTGTGAGTTAGCTAACTAATTTCAATACATTCTGTATCTTAAAATTCTTTCAAGAAGCCAAATACTTAGAACTTCTATCTTGATTGGAATTAACCCATGTGATTGCCAGTAATACTGCCAACAATAAACAGAAACTAAGCATCAAACATTATAAAATAAATCACAGCTTTTCATTCATTTGTGTATTTACTGACCAGATATTCTGACTCATTTCTGTGAGCATTTCTTTCCAACCAAGTTACATCTGGCCTTTGGAATCTTACTTGCTTTTAACCTTGTCACTTTAAGACCCAAGAGCCACATATGCTTCTTCTAAAGTGCACAGACCTTCAGCTCTTGCCAGCCACAACTGCCTGCAAAGACCAAATTGCTAAAACACAATTTGCAACATTCTTTCCATTTTTTTTACCCCTCAGACTTACCTGGTTTCATCAATATAAACTGCCTCCAGCACAGATGCTGCATATTCAATATTCTTTTTCAAATCCACCACATTAATGTCACCCTTCTCTAGCTGCTTTACCAAGCATCTTAATCTGTGAAAAAAAAAAAAATGAAAATAAAAACTTCAGTGCAATAGTTCGATCAAAATTGAGTGACTACATTTTCTAATTGAGACATTGGAACCAACACAACAACGTAGAAGCAGGAACCATCATTCCATCTCTTGTCTTGTTTTAAGAAAACCTGGCTTTAGAATGCACTTAACAATGACTGGTTTTATGTTTTTATAATTTCCCAAATCTGTAAGGTGTACTAAAAAACGTCTTATAAGTTCCAGAAAATCAGAGAGGACTAATTAACCATCATCAAAGCAATTTCCTATTCATTTGTGACATTACTATCATGCCTCAGTCTCTAATTTTTTAAATAAAAAATAAAACTCTGTGTGTTGCCTTCCCATATTTTTCCATGCTTAGGTGGTTAATTATATTTTTTTAATATCCACGGTATACTGATTTTACTTCACTTAAACATCTTTAATTTTTATTTAGGCCTCCAGTATGTTTTTGTTGCAGAGTTTGTATTCTTATTAACGTGAGCTAATATGAAAGTCTGTAGTTTCTGTGCTTATAGAAAATTCATCACTATACCAGAGGAAAGGCAGTGCCTATGGCAGTAGAAAAATCCAAATTTTCCCAAGTGTGTTTTTAACTTTTAGTTTTGAGAACTTTGTTTTACAGTACAAACATGGATACACCCAAAGGAGATTTTGCAATGCATTAACTCCTGTCTCTGCAGCAATACACTGACACAAACTCCTTGAATACCAGATTTTTCCTAAACTCTGCTGACAAGAACGCTTCTGCTCAATTTTTCTACTCCATACAGAGTAGATAAAGCACTAGAGTGAAATGAAAACCTTATTAGTAACAGTGCAGAGCTGTGACTAAATGGATACTTATAGCAAAGGTATTTTCCTTCTTTCTGTGTTTTGTCTCTGAGTAGAAATAATCTGCAGTTTTGTATCGTGCAAGATAAAGATTTCTGTGATTAAGGATATATCATTATTGTTACAACTTTCATTAAATTATATTTTTATGTCCGTGAAAAAATTGTGAAACAAGCATTTAGATAAAAAGTGCATTGAAATTGAGTAGCATTAAGATGACTACTTTCAGAAAAAGATCATATTTATGATATGAATGAGCATACATAAAATATGCAGATGTTACATGAAGAGGAGACTGAGGGGAGACCTCACTGCAGTCACAACTTCCTTATGAGGGTAGAGGAGGGGCAGGCACTGATCTTCTCTCTGTGGTGACAGTGGCAGGACTCGAGGGAATGGCCTGAAGTTCTGTCAGGGGAGATTTAGGTTGGATATTAGAGTAAACACTCTTAAACCAAAGAGTGTTTGGGCACTGGAACAGCACCAAGCCTGAGAGACGTCAAGAAGTGTTGGGACAATGATCTCAGGCACATGGTGTGACTCTTGGGAATGTCCTGTGCAGGGTCAGGAGCTGGACTCCATGACCCTTGTGGGTCCTTTCCAGCTCAACTTATTCTGTGATAACAATATATTTTATACATATATACGGTATATTATTTTCATTGGGTGCCTACAACATCTGATTGGACCTAATTAAAATGTATAAATTCGAAAAATACTGTGATATTCCAAAAAAATTCATAAACTTAGAAAGTACTGTTCTGTCATAAAACCACTTTAATGTTTTTCTTCCAATTTCTTTGGCCTAAGTATAATTATGTTCAAGCATGTAAGGATAATTTTAGCAAATGGAGTTTTAAGACCAACCTCCTCAGTTCTCTAAAGCCTTAATTCAAATCAAATTAGCCTAGAACATGCAACAAATAAGGCTCTTAGCAACCATATTTGCTTGGTATTTTATGCAGTGCATTGCATATCAATGGAATGGAAAACGTAGTGTTAAAATATTTTCTCAGAGAAATGAAGTGGGCAGATGAAATACCCTGGCAGCTCATCTCCTCCCCAGAAATAACCATATGCATGGGAGTCATTTCCAGTACAAGACTTCTTCCACCTCACAGGTACCTGTAGACTGAAGAAGGTTATTCACAGACATCTCCCAGAACCCAACACACAGGCTGCAGCTCTCCTGCCACGTGTGCTCCTCAGTCCTGCACACAAACACACACACAGCCCCTCCTGAGCCCCAGTGCCAAAATGCCCAGGTGGGTCTGGCAGCATCAGTGCCACTACTTGTGAAATGGCTGTGGGGTGCTTCTGTCACTTCCACTGTTCCCTCCACAGCTGACTGAGCACATCTCCGAATCACACTTTCCAAAGTAGGAGCACAAATAAATACGAAAACTTGTTTCCAAATACAGAAAAAAATACACAAAAAATAAATTTGTAATGCTGCACAGCAGGGGGCCAGGCTCTGGTTGAAAAATATCAGCTTAAAACAGCTTCAAATCCTACCATTTCCAGTGGTTCCACACTACCTGAGGGGATAGATTAGATGTCAAGTATGTGGAATAATTTTTCTGCTTTAAGATAGAAATGAGTCCGTGGGGGAGCCTTTAAGCCACAGCGATCTTGCAACATCTCACTGTACAGGGGACAGTCAGCAGGTGTAACTCAGCCTGTGGGTACAGTTCATACTCCAGGAGGAATGCAGAACACAGCAACAGACTGGATGGTTTGGAAACACTGCTCAGGCAAATTTAAAGTGATTCTGGAGATGCTGCAGGTTCACAGAAGAACACAAGTGACCCTGCCTCATGCACCACTCTTTGTGAAGGTGTCCTCAAGAATCCTTAGCTGACCCAGGGCCAGCCTATCACAGAATCAAGGGATGATTTGGTTGGAAGGAGCCTCCACCTGATACAAGCTTTTGCTCAAGACAGGGCTAACCTCAAAGATAGGTATAACTTCAAAGCTAGATAAAAATACTCACAGGTATTTCTGTTTAAGCTTTCAATACACGGAGATTTCAAAAACTCTTGGGACAACCAGTTTCAGTGGCCAATCAGCCTAATGGTGAATAATATGTTTCCACAATATCTAACTGGAATGTCCCTTGTGGCAACCTGTGCACCCAAACTTTGCTGTGCATTTCCAAGAAAAAAATGTCTCTCTCTGTGGTACAACTTCCCACTAGGAAGCTGGACAAGGCAATAAAATCCTTCCATGTTGTCACTGATCACACACTTGTCAAGTGATACTAATGAAGTCTATCTGAGAAGTTAGAAAAACAGGCTTCCAACACAGCAAAATTAAGTGGGTTATAGCAGTGTATGAATGGTCTGAACATACCCAACATCTTCTGAATTAAAGTGAATCGCCACAGAGTTTAGGAGCCGACATTTCAGTAATGAAATTAATAATTTAGCAAAGAATAAACACGTCAGTTTATGAGACTAAGCAACAAGTGTTAATGCACTCATAGCCCACCATTCCACAAGACAAAGAAACTTGTGAAAAGGACAAAGAAAAGTAGCAAAAAGAATGATTGCTCTAGCTGTATTGGGAGGGTTGTTGTTTGCTTTCTTTTAATTGTGATAAATTGAAAACAAACATTAGAAATACTATTTGAAAACCTGAAATGTTGCTTAAAATTGGAAGTAATTGTATTACCCTGCCTGGGAACTGTGCTACTGAGAAATAATAGTCAGCCAAAGGAAAAAAACTAGAGGAGCTATTTTGTCAAAGAGAAAAAAGGACTATTTGAACTGGTTTATGATGATGCAGAGAAAATTGTATGCAGAACTAATGTGATATAAAACATGAAAAAAAGAAGATTATTTATCTCGGGACACCTGAAAACTGCATTCTAAAACTAGCAGCCCCAGTTTGTAAGGGAGAGAGAGACATCTGCAACTGATAAATGGAGTGGGTGGAGAACCATCTTCTGTCAGCTTGGGTAAACATCATTAAGAGTGCTGTGGGATTAAAAGCTTTTATGGACCATCCAAATGCACTCTGCTCCCATCTCTCCTCAATAACATGTCTGTGACGTTGCCAGGCCCGTGTTTCCCCAGTCCTCACCTCCCTGTGCAGCTGATGCCAGTGTCCAGCTGTGGGCAAAAAGCTTTCAGGCCCACCCAGCAACACAGGAAAATCAGAGGAAAAAAGGATTTTACTGGGAGACTAAGAAGCATTTCTTGATTAACAGCATCAAAATCACAACTCAATTGTTCCCAACTTTCTCATTGAAATTCTCCCATGTCCAAACTGAAAGTTTGTTAATTCTACTGTTGCTTTCTGTGGTTATATCAAATTGACTGAGGATAGATTTTGTGATGCTCGGATAATTTGAAACTTTCTTATGACAGTTTCAGTAACTACAAAAAGGAAAAAGAAGAACAATAAAGATTGGTAAGGAATCAGTGATCAAATACGACTTTTTCCAGTGTACTCATAAGAAGGTCTTCTTTTCTGTGGAACCAAGCAAAGTCCAATGAGAGAAGAATGTTTGGAAATACTGAGTAATTGTTCTAAACATAGGCTGAAGTGCTAACAAAGAAAGGTGCAGGGGTGGGATTACTTAAGGAGATTTTAAAGTAGAGATGCACTTTAGTTGGACAATTTCAATTTCAGATTAAATTTAAAAACTGCCACTTTTATTTCCAAGGTAAAATAAATTACTAGTACTCACTGAGAATAAATCAGAGTTAAAGACTCAGCTTAAGAGACTTTAAGAACCAGAAGAGGAAAATTCAGCCTGTAGTAAATTTCTGAACCGAAGAGAAAGACCCTCTGACTGCTTCTCTAAACTGCCTTTATTTGACACGTAAGTCACCCATTTCTTTGCAATTTGAGCATTGCAAAGAAAAAGCTTTCTAACTTACACATCTGGACTTCCCTTAAAACTGTTTTGGAAACTTTGAACAAAAAAAAGCTGGCTTTTACCACAGATCCTATTAAAGGGGAAGTGAAATAAACCATAAAAAGCAAACTGGAAACTAACCTTGCTTCCTACTATGTTTTGAAATTAGTGAAAGTCACTGCTAAAGATGGGCAATGAACACGTAAGTAATTCTTTGAAAATAATAAACACATGCTATGGCTAATTAAAGAGAAATAGTTATTGATGTTAATATTCACAATGCCATTTAAAAAATTGTCTGTGTTGGTTAGGTCAACTCCAAGTTGTAAATCATTAAGTTCCCATGAACTAATTGAGAAAAGCCTAGCTGTGACAACTGTGACGATGTGTGAAAAAGTTTAAGGAAGGAAAAAAGATTTTTTTTCTGTAAACAAGATGTTTCATGTTGTGTTTGGGCTATTTAATATTGAACAATAAAATTAAATGAATCATTGTAAACTTTATTATAAAGGTGATTTGACCCTCTAAATGAACATCAAAAGTAAAAATGGGTTGATATGTAATGTAAAATTAAAATTGAAGCGGAGGAGAGTAACCATTTCCTGGCAATATGGATAGCTGGTTTAAACACCAGTAGTTTTTCAAAACTTTGGAGAAGAGGGGCTTTCCTCTAAAACTATCTGTAATTAAAACCACAAACCGGTTTTGCTACCTGTACTGATTTATGGTAATAATCAGTTGAATAATTTTCACCTGTGAACAGCACTGCACTCCCAGGAGTTCCTCAGCCTTCCAAGGCAGAAATTACACCCTCGCTCAAACACAAACACTCTGAAAAAGGATCAGTATCCAACAATTCCAAATAATGAACAAGTAGTCCAGCTAATCTATTAAAAACAGCCCAATCCCACAGTCCAAGTTTCTTTACATACCTATTTGAGACTCAAGAATATATTTGAATAGGGGGGAATCCAAAATGGAAACAACAAAACTGCGTCTTGAAAAATCACAACAAATTCAAAATACCACTATTTCATTTGAATTCTAAAATTCCCTATATGAATTGCCCAAATTCCAATTATTTTTTATGTGAATTGGTATAATTTGGATTTTACACATTTCTTTTAAGAACCTGCATGTACAAAATACATCTTTATATAAATACACCAGTTCCTCTAACAAATACAAATAGATGAGAGATGCTGAAGAAATGTACACAATATGGTAGCAAAGATTCAGGAGTGATCCCTTTGGGTTGCCACCCCTGTTTCCCTGCTCTCAAATGGAGCTACCAAGTGGCCAATTATCACAGCTTCAAAATGGCTGACCTTTACTTAAAGGTATTTTACAGTAAGTCAGGGAAAAACAAGCTGATATGGGAATATTTTGCCCAGCAAGGCAAGGCCAGTATGTCAATGGGGAGCAAGGGTGAGAACAGGCAGCTCTTGACTCAGACCTTAATGTGTGTTTCACTTCCTTGAAATCATAAAAAATGCAGTTCCCTAATACTTTTTCTAATTAGAGGTGCTCTTAAAAAACTCTTATGTGGAGAAATACAAGAAAGATATACCATGTTTTCAGTGCTGCAAGTGTGGTTTATGAAGTTACTTCTCAGTTTCTGCTGTGTTTGAGCATAGGCACAGGAAGCCTTGTGGTTGCTAAGGGTTTCATGAATCACATGTATTTTGTGATTATTTTAAGCATACAAGTGGTACACGCTGATCTCTAATTGTGATTCAGTCATTAGAAAATAAATATTGAATATGCTGATAACTCAGACAACATTTTGATATACCAAAACTTCAATCCCATATTGAAGAATTAAAATAGAAGTAGTGCAGCTATATAGCAATGCTGAATTTTATGTTTTCTTAATGGTAATACCCTGCTTTTTCTTAATGGTAATACCCTGCTTTTTCATGGTGATATAATTGCCTTGCTTGTCCAAATATTGATTATTTTTATGCAAGATGAAGTGGTTTTTTTCAGGCAGGCATTCTCTATTAGGCTTCAATTCATTTTACCTTATCCTATAAATTTTTTATTTACCACTCTAACACTATATAAATATTATCCTTAGTGTCTCATTTAGTAATAAGTTAAACATGTGTGTTTAAAAAAATTTAGACAAAATTTCTACATTTGCTTTATCACCCAGCTGAAATCAGAGCTCCATGGGGTTTCACGGGGTTTCCACCTGAAACCATAAACCAATTCAAGGTCTTGAAAGCATTCTTGAATTTTTGCATCATTCTCAAGAAACCTAATAAAATAAATTTCAAGTGCCTGAGAAGCCACAGTGTCTTGACCTCAAAAAAACTAATTTGCTATTGCTCTATTTGTAACTTTTCACCATTCTCCATCATTTTCACTGGCTACACTGGAGAGACCATCCCCCCAGAGTAGGAGGCTCATCTGGGATGCTGTTCCTGCTGCTCTTCCCTGCTGTCTCTCACGCCTCCCCAGGTTACTCATCCTTTCCCAAAAGTCACTTTCACCATTAGATTGAATATATGTCATGATCACAAACTCTCACACATTTGAATTTCTCTGACCTTCCTTTGTGCACACCCAAGCTGCAGAATGAACTTAGTCAAGTTTTAAGTGTCTTTCAAACTTTTCTCTCACTTCTGCTAAAGAACCACAATTAGTACTAATTTGGTTCCCCCATTCACTTTCTTTCCGGGTTGAAGCTTAATCAAAAAAATCTTCAGACTTCAAGCTACTTAGCATGTACAAACATTCAGGTATTTTATCTGTCTTCTGTTAGATCCAAGAAGTAATCACCCAGTCTCCTTACCCTGAGCACTATAGCTCCTTCTATTGTCTCAATGCCCATTTCCATTATCTGACATTCCCATTTCACAATCAACCCATGAAATCAAAGACAATAAAAATATATAGGAGTGATTTGGAAATTGCAAATTATTCTTCTAATGGCTTTTGCTGAATATTTACTTTTGTCTGAAGACTGAAATTTAATTCACAAGGTTTTCCTGAATTCTCTATATGATATATAGAGCTTAAGCTCCTTCATCTTGAAGCTGTCAAATACTACAAGATGTCTCAAAGTCTTCATCATGAACTAGCTGAATTCACTATCAACAAGCTGGGAAATCAAATGTAAACTCATCATCTCTCAAAAATCATGCTTGAAGATGATGGCAGGCCTTCAGTATGTTTAACTTGTTGGAGCTAACGTGGTAAACAGAAAAGGCACAAAGCCCTTATTTCCTGTAGGGCTTTAAAAAGCTTTATTTCTCCTGCAGACAGCAGCTTTGAGCACAGTGATCAGAGCTGCTAAAAGGCAGATAATCTCCTTCAGTCCTTGGGACCAGAAAACGTGGGTTTACAAATGTTGATACTTGTCCTTTGAAAAGGGCATGCAAAGAGGTACAAAGTCCTTTTAGAAATATTAAGAACAAGCTATCATAAAAATTCTGTTATTTGATTTAAAACTGCTTTAACCAGAACTGGTAACTTTGTACTGAAAATATTTTCTAGGCTAATACTAAGAAAACATTCTGCTGCTATTGCTTTTGAAAGCCTTTTTGGTGCAATTTCTGCAGCCATTAAGGAGGGAAGATTGGTAACTGTCCAGCACTAAAACAATGTATAATTAAAGAATCTTCAACCGTGATCAAAATATCTTTAACTATGACAGCACAAGCATCCTTTCCTCTACTTGATAAAATCACGTCTCAGCAAATAGTACAGGAACATTAAAATAATGACAGTTTGTTCTATGATTTCTCTGTGGAATCAAACTACAGTAAAGACTATATAATTTGTATATAATTAACATTTTCCTTTTCCTGAGACAGAAATTTGAACCAGGACAGAATTTCTTTGCTGCAAACCACAGGTAAACTTTTATAAATGTGGCTAAACCCTAACAGCTAACATTTCTGGCAACTTTAACATTTGTTACTTAATAGTTTCAGATTTTTTGAGACATCGAAAACCTGCAACTGTAGAATCTGTATCCTGGTAAGTAATCTGGGTCATCTGTGCCTATTTATAAAATATTTCATATTTGTTTCTGGCCTGCTGACATCATTGGACAGACCATTAAATACAGGTCCATTTGGTTGCTTAGCATGCAATAGAATCACAGAATCACTAAGGCTGGAAGATCATCAATTCCAACCTTTGGCCCAACATCACACTGCCAACCAAACCGTAGCACCAAGGGCCATGTCCAGCTGTTTCTTGACAACTGCGCTTCTCTCAACACACATACACCTGCCAGCTGATAGTGTACTACGGGAATAAAGGTTACCGAAAGGCCTGTACAAGAATGCATCACAGAAGAAGGGTTTTTGGAAATGGCAGTCCCTCATACTCAGTCTAAGAACGTGGTCAGATGTGGTGCCCCAGCGATCGCTCCGTAATCCATTCCTTCTCCTTTTTCCTTGGAACTATTGCCCCACCCGCCCCCATATGTGACAACACAAGACCATGGGTAACAATATGTCTTCAACCTCACACTGTGAAAACAATCTAGTTTACCTTCAAGATGCTTCACATCAGTTCTACTGAGGTCTTTCCACACAATCAGGTGAGGGTCATGTGCATGTACAGTTGTGCTATCAGGTGAACCAGCGTCGTTGGTTCAGCTGGACTAACAGATCAACATAATCACCAAGATAAGCCCACTTTGATCCAACCTCTCACTTTTCATTGGATTTGAAAGTCCTCCTTTTCTACTTATAATTAAATACTAGAAGTACCAAAGTATAAAGGTTTTACATTTAATCTATAATCACACCTTCCAGATGGGATGAAAGAGCCAATTTATCTTGAATTTTATTTTTAATGTATATCATGGGGTTGGACGAACAAAGTACAGATCTGTATTTTTGGGATAAAACTGTGAAATGTAAGGATCCCAAATATTTGTGTTATGAACTATTACAGACTATTGCATAAAATAATTTAAGAGTTATCTTAGTCTGCCTAAACTGTTGTAGAAAAAATACCACCGCCTTAATTGAGATGTCTTTTCTACTGAATAATTAGCAGCTTCAAGAAATCTATTTTCACTAAAAGAATTTTTCATTCAAAAGACAGAGCAAGACATAAATGCTTTAGCACAACAGCTGTAGTAATAACGGTACAATTTTGCTGTAAAATCGTTACCATCTCAGTGGTTCTGAAGAAAGAATAACGTACATGTAATGTATATGGCAACGTAGAAATATGAATAGGGTTTTTATTTAAAACTGCAATACTGCAATTAAAATGTAGGAAAAAAATTAGTAGATTCTAGAATTCAGGACTCTATGTTATGTGTGAAACTAACTTCTGGCACTTGGAATTGTTAAAAATAAATGTTCTGCTGAAGAATTGCCAAATAAAGTACTTCAAAGCAGGTCTTGGTAATGAGAAGTAGAAGATCAGATTAGCTTAAACACTTGAGAGCTATATAAATGTTCAAAAGAGGAAAGAAGCAAGAGAGTGAACTTTTTCCCTACATTCTTTAACAATAGTCATAAATAGGATGAAATATAGCATGGCCATTCTTATTTACACATGAGACCCTGATTTAGGATTTGTACATGGGAAAATAAATTTGAATTAGGGTGAGATAAGAAACTGAAATTCACTGTCCTTGAGCAGCTCCATCTTTGAATTCTCCAGGATTAGTTGACTTAATTAGATAAAAGACCCTGGAGCTCATCAGGAAAAATATTTCCCAAAAAGTCATTCCTGAACAGTACCACGTTAAATCCATTATCAAGCAGATAGTATATATGGTCTATATGCCTACTGGCTTTTGTTCTGGAAACAGTTGTCACAGGAAGTGTAGCAAAACAAACCAAATATCATTTTTAGCCAATGCTGGTATAAAGCTGCCATTTTCCTCAGCCTGAAGAGTGTCCTGCAGGCTGAGGAAAATGGCCCTTCAATACAAAGGGTTCAGGTTTGTAGGCCTGGAAGATAAATTGGATTAGAAGCCATTCCTTAGTTCTTGACGTTTTCTTTGCCTTAAATCACACAAAAGATAAGAGTTTCTCCAATAAGGCTGCAAAGTGCAGACCTGCTTTAATATAGAGGACTCCAGGAAGGGACAGGCCACTGTCCTTACCAGAACTGCCTATATTTTCCCTACTGTGCTCAAGACTGTGATGAGTTTGTGTTCTTACACACCCCACAAAGCACTTTAACTCCTCTGCTTCAATAAAAGGTACTAACCTCAACTGCTAATCACATTGTCTTGCCTGATTTGAAAACAAGCCATTAAACCAACCTGATTATCAACCTATTGACCAAAAAGGGAAAATATTTCCATAGCATCCAACTTGTTGATGTTCCAGGTTTGAAATGGAGCATCTCTCAGAAAGTGTAGTTCAGAACCTATCAGCAAAAGCGTTACTTTTGTCTTATTTTGTTTAAACTGAGAAAATCTAGCAAACATAGACAACTTAAATTCACCTGTATATATAAACTTTACAGATACTATAAGCAGATTAAATTGAAAATTCAGAACCTAGTTCTCAAACTGATTGTGACAATATTCATAGAATATTCATGATCAGAATAACATGGACCATCTCTCTTCGTTGCTAAATGATATGCTGCCATATTACTTTCTAAAAGAAGTCCTAAACAGATCTCAAAATAAACCACAGTACTAATACATCCAGCTATGTTTAATTACTTGTGAAATTGCTTGAAAATGTTCTGTTTACCAGAAAGAGCTTTCAGGTGGAAAATTACTGGGCTTCTAGCAAGAATTTGTTTATAAGAAAATTTCAAGCCCACCTTCCAATAAGACAAGATTCTGTCCATAATGTCTGTCTCTTTTGAGGACACAGAAATTAAGAGGTGACTTCTTCAAAGTGATGCCAGTACAACATCCCTATATGTCCTTCTCTAGGGATGTGAAATCTAACCTGAAAGGTTCAAATCACTTAGAGTCATGACTAACATAATTCCCAAATTTTGCTTCATTTTTCATAGCTCTACTGAATGAATCACTATCCTTCAGTTTCCCTGCAAAGCATTGATATTCCTTTCAAGTTAAGAACCTGGTTACATTTTAATTTCAAAACGGAAAATGAGACAATTCTTGACTCAATATTATATTGTTTGTTTACACACTTACTAAAGAAGAAGCTTGTATGTATAAAAGCAAAATAGGCAATAAAACAGTTTCTTAGAAAGTGTAACTACATAATATGATCTGCCTGTCATATACTCAAACAATAAATTGCTCTATTTTCCGTTACTTTTCGGATCCTTTACTGCAGCATATTTTTATTGGAATTCTTAGTTTTGAAATCAAGTTAATCACTTTAATCTCACACAACATTACTCAAGGAGAACAGGCCAGTTTTAACAGAGCAGCAGCAAGTCCATTGATCACAAGGGAGGGGTTGAAGAAAGACCAGAGAGAAATACTATAGCAAAGCCTACAGCAGTAAAATTTCCTAAAATTAACACAAATGAGAAAGTGCCTTGTTCAGTAGTCTCCTACCAATACATTGCTTTCACCTGCAGATAAGTGCATGATGTCAGGAATAGGCAGTGCAGGATGCTCTTGGATGGATGATGGCGAAGGGGAAATGAAGTGCAAAGCTCGTTAACAGTTCAGTTCTGGTGAGTGTGGGCTCCCATGGATGCTTTAGCCAAGCAAACCTCAAAAGTAAGAAGTCAGGGTTAGTGAGAGTGTTTACAGCCTTTCTGCAATTTCACTCTGGAAAGACAGTGTGAAAATGAGGATGAATCAGACGGATTTCAGCTTTTTGGTCAGCCACCACCCTTTCCTAGGTCAGCAGATGACACGGCTGCTGTGCATGTTTGGCTTGAACCCCTGGGGCAGGGCCTGGCCATCTCCTGTGCAGTGGTCAGTATAGTCCCTGTATTTGACCTTAGAAGTGAGCCTTCTAAGCCATTTTATGTATATCTCAGCTCATTATTTCTGTGGGGTTCGAGGCTTTCTTAACGCCATATTTCATGATTGTTGATGACTAGAGATTCAGTTGTAAGCAACATTCATTTCTGTGGATTCTGTGATTTTTAAATTGATTTAAAGACTCAAGGACATGATTCTAAAAGATGTGTGAGAGATTTCAGTGTCAGCAGTGACCAGAAATTTCCATTTTCTGCAGTGATAAGCACAAAGAAATGGGAAAAGAACAAACCGACATTTCCTACCATTGCGAAGATACACCTAAAAAAATTAGAGAAAATCAAAGCAATAGTAAAACACTCAAATGAAAGGTAAATATATAGCTGAAAACTTTGCTCCAGCTTATTAAAAACTTTGTATCACCAAATTTATTAGAAGTATTGCCATATATAAATAAATTATATATACATCAAAGTAGAAAAAGTGCACTCCCCATGGGGCTGTGGGATCAAGCAATGAAGAGATCTAAATCTTTTTAAGATTTAAGGCAGATGCAACAGTTGTTAAAATATGTATTTGCTTCCTTTTTAGGAAAGCTGTGTCAAAATGCCTGATTAATTCACTGAGAGTATGCAAAAAAATCAGGTAAAAGACCTCTTCTTAAATAAATAACCAAGGAACATGAAGGAAATATGAACATGACAAAGAATAGACACTGGCATTTCATACAGTAACTACACTAGCAAAAATTTTAATGTATTTTTATGAAGAAACTCGCTGAAGGAATTAAAGTGAGATGTGTAGGAACAACTAAGAATAACAAAAAAGCAGGCGTAAGAGCACCCAAAGAAAAATATATGATCCATGGCATAACTGCCTGGAGATCAAAGGACTTTTAGTATTTTGCATAATTTTTCTATTAATCTTCAATTTTCTTTATCTTTGAAATTTGCTCTCTGACAAATGTGATCCTAACTCTGCATACATAAGCCTATGTCTTATAAACCTGCTAATATTCTACTATTGGATACATGTTAATGTATTTTACACAAAGAAGAAGTGTCAGTTTAAAACAATGTAATAATTTTATTCCTGTAGATCCTAGATCAGGTATTAAAGAAAGGTATTATTATTATGGTGAAGAGGATTAAATGTGAAGTTAATCCAGGTAGTAATTTAAAGTATGCTTTGCCATAAAACAACTGTTTTCTACTCTTAAAATTTTCATTCACTATGACTATTATTTTGAGGTCATATCAGCTGTACTTACTTTAAACTTTAATCCAGAACAGTTAATCTCAGACTCTTTTCTGGAATACCCTTACTAAAATTCATATTGGAGCACCATTAAAAGAACACAAAACAGCAGAGTAAAATATTCTTACAGTAGAAAGAAATAAACCCTATCAAAATGATCTCAGAAATGACAATAACTCTTAAAAAGGATTAATCAAAATAAAATCTAATTAATTTCTGCTCTTACTCAACCACAAGGACTCTGCTAGATTCTGATATATTGAAAAAAGAGATCTTGGCACCTCCACCACAGACATGTTTACAGAAATGACATTAAAATTTACTAAACTTTCAAGACCTCATCTATGCTCTCTAGTTGTCTAACATGGATTTGAATTATTTTTGCAGTAGGAGGAATTAATTAATTTCATTCAGAGGCAGAATAGCTTGACATGCAGATACATATTTGATTACACATGACGTGAGCCCCCAAATATGACAACATACAATTTAATCATGCCAACAATTCCTTTATGAGGTGGATTTCTGACTTTTACCCCAGTGAGTTATCTCCTCTGATTATAAACCAGACTGTCCTGATGTTTTAAGGCTAAAAATACAGCCTGTGATCCTTTTTCATTAATTACATCAACCTCACAAGTCTAACTGCACTGTGCACCTACAGTCCCTTTTCTTTGGAAGCCTATGAAAGTTGCTAAGGCACAGACAGTTTTTTAAACACCAATGCTCATTGTTCCATTTATCCCAAGGACACATAAATCCAAGTGCAAGGATTACAGCAACAAAACCTTCATCCTTTCCTCTGCTTTCCCATTCATCTTTCCACTCATTCCCAGTTGCCTCCAGCTCTGATGAGGCACAGGCATTTCCCAGTTCTCTCCACTTGCCCCTGCCAGGGCTCATGGATGCCCACTCTCCATTTCCATGTTCCAGTCAGGCTCCTTAACCTCTTTAGCATTCCCTTTATTCCTAGGGAAACACCCACTGTGCACCAACAGGCCTTCCTCACTTGTGTCCCTTGACACTTTTGCTCTAAACTCAGCCTGGTCTTTCCTATTTTCATTTCTTGGTGTTTGGCTGAGGGTTTTTCCTGCCATTCAACTCTCTGCCCTCACACAGGCATGCCAAAGAGATGAACTGAAGAGCAACATCAGAAACAGGGCATTTTCCCTCACCTTGCCTTTCACCTACAAAATACACTACCCGTAGCTGTATAGCTCCCACAGTGAGGAATTGTATTACTACACAGCTTCAGTTTAAGTTTATACATACTATTAGATAAATTTTTTCCCCATATTTATCTACAGTATGAAAGAAACACCCTTGAAAATACGTAGCAGTCAAATCACTAGGCAGGGCAGCTTGCTGCAGTTTAGTCTTGTGAGTCCAGCTCTAACAATGACACAGGTATTTTTTTCAATATTTAATTGATAGGAAGCAAGCAAATATGAAATATCATATGTACTCTAAGGCTGAAGGCACTGTTTCCTAAATCCTCACCAATCCTCAATGCTGATGCCAGTAACAATGTTAGTCATCACAGGTCAGGATTTTAGGTGGCATGAATCTCACAGAACACAGGGGAGTTCAATTAGGTTTTGGGAGTACATTTTGGTATAACGGCGTGAAAAAACAAAATGAGTATTTTCTAAGGGAAGAGAATCTACATGGGTTTTTTTCATATTCAAAGTTTTGTTACAAAGCCATTAACAACTTCAGTTATGAAGACAGGTAAGAGAAGTTTAGAAATTCATTAATACCTCATGCATATGATAGAGATGCACAGATTAACAGTACATGAAGGATATTTTACTGCTGTCACCAGTGATGCACAGTTCGTGCTTCAAGTGCACTAAATTAATTTGCAGTGCTCTTCAGAAACATTTCAGTCCCGAAAATACCTAAAGCAGCTGAGCCAAGCGGCTGGTGTCAGCGAGGCAGGACTCTGGGACTTGCAAGACACAACAGCTCTCCCACGTACAGGGGAAGGATTCATTACACAAGTATTTCTCAAACAACACAGGCACCAAGCTGTCTCTTACTGTATCCACATCCACATCTCCAGATTGCTGGAACTTGTGACTTAGCACTCAACTTCATTGGAAAGAACCTTCCCTTTCCTCACCCCATCCTTGTTACACACCAAGAAGCAACTTGATCAGGATAGGTGGTTTCTGTTGAAATGCTGGGTAGCCTCTTTCAAGCTACAAGTTCTACATTTGGTACATGCTAGAATGATTTGAAATTATGTGAAATATTCTAAGAGGAAAACACATAATGTTTAACAAAATAATTACTTGATTTTGTAATCTTTCAAGGCATGCATCATTTAACTCCAACAGATATCTACTAGCAGAAGGTTTAAAAAATATGTCTTAAACTCCCAGTTTTAGGTGTCTCATAAACCAATCCAAATTTTCCTTTCACTGGTGGTGGAATAAATGCTACCTTGAGCCTCACTGTGTTTTTCAGTAGCATCCCTTACAAGAGTGCAAATTTAATACGTGTTAGGCCTAGATCTGCTTTGGAAATTATAATTACTTTTTCTTTAGATTTGCTCCAATGTCTTCTTGTGATAAATAAGGTCGGTTTTGAGTTGCCTTTCTGAATCTTGTCAGCACTTCCCAATCCCACATTTGGACAAGTGTGGCACTTTTCCAAAACATATTGTCTCATAAATCTTCTTTAAACAGAAAAGTCTTTAAACAGTGTTTTGCAGACCTACATCAGTGAATGAACTTGGAAACTTTTCTTTTATAAATAGGATTATAGGAGCTCCATAAAAGTCAGGTAAGAGGTTTTTCAGACCTTTTAGACATTTTTAATTTTAAAAAGAAAATAAGATAAATATATCATGATAATCCTATTCATGATGCTTAAAGATTTTCTATTTATTAGACCTGTCATTGCATTTAACTAGCAGCTCATAATAATTAAAAAGATAAACGCTGCTGTAAGATGGATTAATAGTGTTGTGTTTTCTCTAATAATAACAAAAAGTCTCAGCAGTTACTCTACTGTTGGATTACACGATGTAATTATGTGATCTGTGGGATCATTTACAGTATTCTCCCATAGAACTCGATTACTTCTATTTAGCTACTAGATTTTGCTATCCTTCTAAAATTTAAAATGAGAATATCTAATTTTGTACCAATGTTACAGTGGTTCTCCCAAAGTTACCTGTTCCATTCCACATTCAGATTTCACACTGTTGTACTATTTGGCATTCATTTGAAATTAAGGCTATAGGCATTTGTATAACTTAATACAGAAAACAAAAGCACAGAAACTTTGCAGACCTTTCAATGTAGCCCAGGAAGAAAACAAAAAAGCTATTTCCAAATAATACAGATTTTACTAAGCAGTCTATGAGTATGGAGGTTTTCCTCTAGCAAAATTTCACTGGAAGTCGTACAGTATGAGAAAAGCTTTTGGCCTTGAGTAATTGGCATTTCCTTATGAAAAGTAAGCCTGTGTGTTGCCAAAAAACTCTTATCAGCAGAGCACGGAACGGTGGAAGCCTTCTGCAGTCACTTGGTACATGACAGAACTGCTTTATGCCTCCAGCAGTTGATTCTCACATGCACCATCTGATAAGGACCATCTGATAAGGACTGTTCTGCTGCTCTACATCACTAAGTACACTGGACCTCTGCTCAGCTGACGTAATATGGATCAGCCAAGTCCTGAAGGGCTGCTTTATCAGGGGAGCTCTCAGCAGCCCAACAACAAACCACAGCCTGCTCCTAGTTCCTCTCTTACTGATTTGGTAATCTGCTCCATGGACTCTCAGGCTGGGACACCAGAGTGGAATAAGAACCAGGATGTTCAGCTGTGAAAATAAGCCTATTAATTCATGATTCTGTAGTTTCTTCATGTGCATAATTAAGGCAATTGACTCATCTTTTCAGAGAGGGGCGGGTAGTAAAGCACTGACAGAGAAGGAGGAACAGAAATCATGCATGTAAAAATTCACAAGGAAAATAAATGAACATATAAAGTTCCCATTTATGTTCCTTTAAAAAAAATTAAATTTCCTCTTATAACTAAGTGATAAATTAACAACATTATTTTAAATCACTGTGTACATGTTTTCAGCTCCAACAAAGGATGAAAAATTCCATAATTTTTAAGCTCAGACCACCTCAAAAAAGAGCTATTTGCAAAAAAAAAATATGCATTATAGCTGCAATACCTAAGATAGCTCCACTTCTAAGAGAAAAGAATAATTACCCCCTTATATCAATAGATTCAGAGTTTAATCTAGTGATGCTTTTGAATCTATGGAGCCAGCTCGACTGGACAGAAAATTGCCATCTCAAGACAGGAGAGATGTCTTGGGCCAGAAACTTTTGTCTTGTACAAAAGTACCTGATCCAAAGATCTGCTCACCCCAACAGATTTGGATTTCTGCATTTTATAACTCTTTTACAGAAACAAATATATCTTAATTATTATATTTAGCAAATATTGTTTCTATATTAAAAATGTATGTTTTAAAGTCAGATTTTCTATATTGGATTATTGGATGGATTAAAAAAGATGAAAGTTCTGGAGAATTGGACCATAATGTATCTACTAGATAGAAATTGTAAGGGATCCTGAAGGCAGAATGTAGATTTTGTTCCTGTTTTGTTCAGTCATTTTTGACAGAATGATAGAAAATTTCAGTTCACTTCTTTTTCTCCAGAGAGGCACACATCAGTTGAAAATATCTATAAATATCAGAAAGAAACACTGTATTAAACCCTTGTATTAAACTGCTTGAAGAATCATGATTGGCATGATGCCAAAAGGTCCCCTTGAACTTTCACTTGTTGCTACAGAGAGCTGGCAAAAAAAAAAAAAAAAAAAATTAAAACCACTGCCCAAGTAAATAAATAATTTTCTTCTCTTTTCATGCCTTTCCTTTGAGATGTGTTTCTACACATTTCTGTACAGGATGCACTTCCAAGGAATTGCATATACCTGGTGCACTGGAGGAACTGGCTTCCTCCCATGACCCAACAAACAGTGCCAGAAGTCACTTTGCTGCCCGTGTGCTTTCTCAAGCGAGGTCAAAGGAAAGGAGCCAACCTACAGGGCAATCCAGTCTATCTTCAGGTTTGAGGTTTGGCACACATTTCAGCTCTGATATTATGTTAAAGCAAAACCTTAAATGAGACTTGGAAAAGTATTAACAAATTGGATAATTATCTGTGGATATGGTGGGGGGGGGGAAGCAGCATTCATAATAAAGTTGTTACAAATCACAACTGCTACAAATGCCCATCTCAAGCCAGGAAATGCTTAAGGAATAACAGAAATGCCCCTCTTATACTGACTTGGCACTAAATCCTCAGCATCTGAAGCCATGCCACCAGTCCAATCTGCAACTTTTGTACGTTCAAAAGCCACCTCACTGGGAATGCTCCAGCCTGGGTTTCTGTCTTTTTCTCTGAACTAGAAGGGAAAGCAGTGTAGACACAGAACTAAGGAGAGGATTACAAACTGATTAAATTTACACAGAATACAATAAAAGAGACAGATTTTCCATTTACAGCAGCCAAAAACCCAAATCAACCTCTTTAAAAGGCAGCTTAGGTCATCTGCAAAGCTTTCTATATAGTAAAGAATTGAATTATGGTTTCCTGTTCCATTATTTGTTGTCTTTGGTCACCACCCAGGTGCATGGAAAAGTTTTCAAAGTAATGTTTATCCCTGAAAAAAGAAAATTCTTGAGAGCTATGAGCTGGCTAGCTCCTTTAGAAGGAAGAAGAGGATTTGCTTAATGTAGTTCTGGCACACAAAACATAAATCTGGTCTCAGAAAGAGATGCTACATAATCTAGTCTTCTGCTTCTCTCACAAATTATACGCTGCCAGAATTGACAGAAGATTTTACAATCCCTAAAGTGCAAAGCCTTCTGTGCAAAAATATACATGCTCATTTTAGTTATCAGCTTTAAAAGTTGTGTGGCTTTGTTTCTCCAATACTGCGAACATGACAAATTTGGAATGGTCTGTCATTTATTAAAGTTCCTGTCAAGAGAAGCAGCTGCATAGGCAGAGCACTCAGAGAGGGAGAGCTCAGCTCTGTACATGTTACCCACAAGAGCCAGCAGTTCTGTGCACGAGCAGCTCCCTTAGGAGCCAGAGGAAGACGATGTAATCACAGATTTGTACAACTTGGCCTCGGAACAAAACACAAACAAAACCAGGAGCTCAATCTCAGTCATTTTATATATCAGTCACACAGCATGCCCAGAAACAGGAGGCTCAAATCAGTCATCTAAGCCAGGCGTCTTGCTGCAATGGAGATGCCCTGCAGTGTCTCACCTGGTCGCCAGCTGCTGCTCCAGAAGAGCGCAGGTGTCCTGCTGGTCCTGGGTCATGTCTGCCAGCCCTGGGTGGATGTCTCAGGCACCCTTGGGTGTCTCAAATGGCACTAGGTACCTGTATTGCAGTGACTGATGCACGCCTAGGCTGCCAGTTCTGTACAGGTTAAGCAGACACACGCTCCTTCAGGCAGAAGAGATTCAGTTCAGAAATCAGTGAAATGTACTTGAAGATAAGCAGGAGAAGGGTTACATTTCTTAGAGACAGAGAGTGTGTGGGATGGTGCTACTGCTGCAGTATGACAGAAAAAGCCTGGTCTCGTACATGTGTCGTGAGGAGAGCAGAAAAAAGAGAGAAAGCCAGAGACAGAGAAAGTACATATACACTGCAGTCTTCTGACATGCCAGGATCTCAGTTACCCCTTGTTTTGTATAATTTTTGACCCTTTGTGACTGCTTTTAACCTGATTTAGCAAAGGAGGTCTCATCATTTCTACTGTGCTCAGGTTTTACCCCACTTCTCAGTTGAGTGTGATGCCTAAGTAACATGGATAGGAAAGCAACATGCATTCTTCACACCACAACTCAACACCACATGCATTTTTACACTGCCAGAATGGTATTAAAGGAGCAGAGATTAAATCCACCTCCACTGCAGGGCAAATAGCACACTGGGCACAACATAAATGGGAGCCAAACCAATCAGATAAAATCTATGGTAATTTTTTTTGTTTTCTCTTCCCCGATCAACTCTGTTCTCCTAGCTTGGACTCTATCTTGTAACCCAGTTTATTAGTTACTAGGCCTGACTACCAGGCTACCCAGGGAATATGTGAGTGTTCCAGTGTAAGGATCTCCCTCCTCCTCTTTCCTGTCTCCCAGTACTAAATCTTCCCTGTGGCTTCCCTCTCCCTTCCAAACAGAGGACACATACTGGGGTTCCCTAGGGAGAGACCAGCTGAGATGTTTATTCCACAGTGAGCTGTACAAGATGGTACCTGACCCCTGCTTATCCCAAGCAAAGCTGGAATTCAGCCTCTCACCTGTCTTTCTCTTGGAATCAGCCCTTTTGACCTTAAAATCTCTCCAAATAATATCCATCTATTTTCATGTGAGGATAGAAAAGGAACTAAAGGACAAAGTTGTTTAAATGTGATGGTAATCTCAAAGACGATTTTCAGAAATGAGCTAATAATAAAAAGCTACAAAAAATAAGAATATCTTAAAAGATAGTTTATCAACATACCCTATATTAAAATAACCCAAACAAAATAATGAAAAATGTTTGTCATGAACAACCACAATTTTTAGGCTCTACCATTGCATATGAGGTCCAAAACACTTCATTTGCGAAACAAGAATATTTTTAGAGATTTCAAATTGTGTAAATAAGGTGGATACTGGACTTTCAAGACATATATATTTTTATGTTGAGCTAACACTTGTAGTTGGAGAAAAAAATCAGCATCTGGCAAAAAAACAACTGAATGGTCATCAAAATGGCTAATTACCAAAATTCTGGCTGGACTTTGTGAACCTGCAGCTGCATTCCTATTCTAACTAGGATCACAGGGAGCTCAAAAAGTCTACCAGGAAGGAGGCACATGTCTCAGCTTTTCTGAGCTCCTGTTCCATTTATACAAAATTAAAGACAATAATTTACATACCAAACTTTATACCTTGGGCCAATAAGAAGAACTTATTAAACCAACCACAGTAACTTTACTAAAATATCTCTGTATGTAGAATTCACAGCCACCTCAACAGCCTCTCTGCTAATTGCCATGACTGTGGTACAAGTACCATTCTTTAAGGGATGATCAGTAACACTGATGACCTTGCCATGTCACAATGTCCTGAAAATCATTAGAAATGTATGAATACCCCTATGCAGGTATGAACAGACACAGAGCCATTGCACACACATCAGGTTGTTTCCTGATACATAAAGTCTTAGTATCGTCTTCTTTTTTAAAGAAAACACCATTTGTCAACAGAGTTTCACTTCGTCTGCTACAAACTAGAAAACAAATGTGTACTGGCGGCAAACACCAGTAGTATCTATGTAAGTATTGAATGTAGCAGCTTTCTATGTTCATGCAAAGCTGATTTTGAGATTCTCATCAAAGCAGGTGGAAATTCTGTTCTTTTACCTCTATTCACTCAACACTATAAAAATTGAGATACAACCATCTTATGCTGCTTTAAAGAGCATCCAGCTCCTAGAAGTTATTTGACTTGATTCTGGCTTAGGGCATGACTACTGCCATATAGAAGTTTTCTCCTAAAAAGTCATCATAAAAGTAATATAAATAAACACATCCTTCTCTCTTTATACAATCTAGTCCACTAAAATTAGACTACTCACTTTATTTAGGAAACCATCAAAACATATAAAGAGCCTATAAGACACAGCAAAAACCTGGCCTGGCAATAACTGAGGTATCTGTTTCAGCTCTTTTAAAATCCCAATGACCTTCTGAGATTTCTTACCCACCTAAACACAACAGAAGAGCCACTGGCCCCACACCATGGGGCAGCTGCACAGCAGACACCTGAGCACAGCTGTTGTAGCACTGAGACCAAATTGTTCAGCTGGGGCTTCTGAGAACACTTTGCTCTGGTGCAAATCTGTAATTGTAATATTTGCAGTTTTGCAAAGGAAAGAAGTCCTGTTTGTTAAATCAAGAAGCCTCATTCATGAACAATGGAAAATACTACTAAACTTTTCAAATAATGCCAGTTGTTTTGCTGTAGAATTGCGCAGCATACCATATCACGTCACTGGAGCCTAAAATAAAACCTTCCCAGAAACCCAAGTGCCCTATAATACTAATTTTAAGAGATTCCAAAGTTATCCCAAGCAAATGGTTTTACCTATATTTGGGTATTAGCCCCTATAGACAAACTGAATTTGGAAAAGCTTGTATGTTTGGGATAAACATAAGAAACAACATGGGACCACATTTTCTCTGTTCATCACACGAGCTGTAGCTCACAGATTTTCAGCTATAAGGGAGAGCTAAATATTAAGAGGATATTCTTTTTTCACTTGTGATTCTGCACTGGCATCAAACTCTCAATTGCTGTGCAAATCCTTTGTACCAGTCAGTGACCTCTGAACAGGTTCTCCACAGCAAAGTATCTCTGAATGTCTTCCTAGAGGTTACAAAGTCATTTCTTAGTCCAATAAGGCCAAAGGGCTCATCCACCATGGCATATTTATGTTACGACAGGTTTGCTTATGTCCCTGATGCTACTGGCATTACTGCAATTTTGTCATAACAACAGGCACCAAAAAATTTGAAATAAAAATAGAAAAAGAACAGGTGCATCAGCAGAGGAGCATAATTGTAGTAAAACTGACTGTTCCCTATTTTCTAAGAAAAACGTGAAAAGATCAAAGTGTCCTCCAGCTGTTTCCTGAGACAGGAGTAAATGTCACTGTTTAATTAATAGTTAAGTGCCCTGCTACTTCTAACATTCTTTCTGCTAAAAGATGCATTTACTTGTTTGTTGTGACTGAGCCAGAAAACTGTTCAGTTCAGCTGGGACAGGGCAGCTGCAAAAGCCTTGAAGTGCTGAAGTCTCGTGAGTCCCAACAGGAATTCCCTTTCAGGTCAGGGACAGTCATATCCTGCACATTCCCCAGCAAGAGGAATTTTGCAACAGGAAGGTAAGATATAAAAAATCTATGCCCATATCTTGTAGTTACTGAGCAAGGACATTCAATGCAAGGGAAATTTTTATCATCCTTGTCTTCACATCACGTAATTTTTATCAATTTGAACGAGGAGAGGTTATGACATTAAAACTATGGATCTGACCAAATGATTTTCAAATAAAAAGAGATAAACCTGCTTTATGCTTGGTTTTAATTTAGAAAGTATTTATGTTAATTTGAAAAACAGAGATAAAAATATGGTGATTTTAGTTTACTCACACATTTTAGAAATAGCCTATAATTTTGTGGAAAATTTCAAATCTCATTTTTGAATTTTCCAAAATCAAAAGTAAGTTTTGACTTAAAAGAGAGGATTTAAAAAAAATGCAAGCATATTCTCACATAGGAAACATACGCTATGCAAAAGAAACCATTTTGTAGAAAACAATCATAAAAATAGAAATCTATCAAACATCAAATGGCTTGAAAGAAATACATTTAGAAGAAATCTGTAATTTGTCACATTTCACCATTTACAATTGCAAGTAAAAAGCTCTACAGAATCAGCTACAAGTTATTTAACCTCCTTTTATAACCTGCATACTCTACCTGCTCTGTCCTCTGCCTAAAAATGCCACCTTGGAAAGGGTTTCTTTATTATCAATATAATATGAAATGCTGACTCCATTAATAATCTGTTACAAATTTAATGGATTCCTACCAATTTCTTATCCTTGGGTAAAGAAGGAGGTTTTGTTATCTTCCTGCAGTTTCAGGTTTCTATATCTACCTGGCTGCTGTACTCAGTCTTGAGCAAAAGACAGCAATGCACATAAATAAATGTAGTAATGAATGTAGTGGTTCTTCCTATTTGTAATGAATACATAAATAAGAGTTTCTATGCTGAATAAATATAACCAGTAGCTTATCTAGGCTTTTCTAATCTGTTTTCCTTTAATTGCTGAAAATTTAAAAATAAAAATTTATCCACTAAATATGTTTCAATCCCAAGGCATGCACTCAAAGCTAGGAGCAAACTTAAGTCCAAATCTATTTGTCAGAGACACATGAATTTCCATCATTATTACAATTTATGACAATGTACTTAATTTCTTGTGAATTAACATCTTCATTTGTTCTCACATGGTTTATTTGCATAAAAAAAAGCTGGGCTAGAGTGTTAAGACAAAGCAAAAGAGCCTGGTAATGTGGGGTTGTATTTAGTGGAATAGATTATATTTCCATAGCACTTTCTATCCAGGGATATTGTGACATTTTATAAACAAGCTGAGACTTAAACACCAAATTTTATCTCTGTTCCACAAATAGGGATACTGAGGAACATGAAAAGATAGGTACCAGGGGTCATGGGAAACAGGACACAGCTCTCTTGGCTCACAGGCTTATTCTTGCCACTCTGTGCCTGGTGCTTCTCTGGTATGCTGAAAATCAAGCAGGGACTTGGTTCCGTTGTCCAGAACTCCAGCCTCAAGACACCACAGTGACCCACCACTGAAAACTACTGGCCTGGCCAAACCCAGCTTTTAAATCAAGGTTAAGGCATTTCCTACAACTTCCAGTCCTGACGTTTGCACCCATCATTTGCTGAACTCTATTTTATTTAACAAGGCCAAAGGACTCCCTAGCTTAAAAAAATGATCAGTTTTCAGTCTGATAACAGTCTCAGGTGAGTTGATTTCTCCAAATCTATGTGAATACAGAGCTAACTTAAACTGCCCCAAGTCATTGCAAAATGCAAACCTTCCATCCCATTGAAAATTACGTATTTTACATCTTCTTTCCTTGCTTCAGAGCTGAGGGAAATAACAAAACCAGGTCATATTGTAGCTGTCACAAAATGGATCCGTATTTGTAGGCAACCAACTGATTTGTTGAACAAGCCACAGTGCTAATACTAGTTGTGAAAAAAATGAGCAAAAAGGTTGAATCTTCACCAAGGCACTTGATTATAGCAATCATTTCATGTTTGTTGCTACATTCCATGGTGTTGCTTAATGCAGATTTCTCCCAGTTATATCCAGGATCAATGAACAGAAAAAGTGCATTAACTTGCAAAAATATTTGAAAACTGTTGTTTTTATTTTGACTTTGCTCTTTTTTTTTTTCTTTTTTTAAAGTAAAAAAGCAGAAGTACAAGTAGCCCAGATAAGGCAAATTTGTTACTCAGTGGAAGGAAATTTGAAGGATAGAAAAAATACATGGCAATAATCCCACTGGAAATGTAACTATATTTTCTTTCAATATATTCATAATAATTGACAGTCTGTTGTAAATTTATGAAGTCAATATTTCACTGGAAGGAAAATATTTTCATTACCTTTCCTAATTCTTAAATTAAAGAAAGATGATTCTAGAGTGCCAAAACCCATATTCAGTCTGATCAAAAAAGTATTGATTTTCAGCTGCAACGTGTTCAAAATCATCATAGGTGGTGCTTCAGTTCTTGACAATTTGTGGTAGTAATGATAACTCTCCAATATTGTAAAATTCAACTTACGTTCATGAAAGCTGGGTTCATTTGAAGCCCATTTGGAAAACATCCTTGTTTCTAAGTGACCTTTAGCTGTGAAACTCAGCTATTTGTTACCAAAGTGACTTTTTCTTCCTTTTAAAATAAGCAAGAATAACGGGGTTTTTTTCATCTATAAATCATTTTTTAAGACTTATGCTCAACAACACAACAATGCTTAGCATTGCATTTTGCCCAAACCACAAGAGAATAATTGTGTAATGTTTCCAAAGTTGTTGCACAGGATGAGATACATATTTCAATATCATTAAATGACACATATCCTCATTTTGTTTAATCTTTTCTAAATTTGTCTCTGTTACACAATGCTTGAACTCCCATTGCCAGTTCTACTGCTTCCTAGCAAACAGCAACACTAGGGAACTATTAATATCTATTATTTATTAAGCACTTAAACTAGTTGCCATATTTTGGGGTAGATGTTCAGAGATGCATCGATGCCAAGATTTCATAACATAACAAGTAATTTTGTTATGTGGAAACAAAACTGCTTTGTAAGGCACTGGGGGAGAGAGAGCACATGAAATATGACAACATTTCTGCTGAAGAAAGAGCCAGTTTGCTGGACAAACAGCTCTGCAGCAGGGAGTGGATGGATGGTGTTTCTCAGGTGCAATATTTACAGTATTTTAAATTATTTACTACTAACCTCAGGAGCATTCTCAAGACATACTTTTTAAAAGATTTAATTTCCTTTAAGCATTTACACACCTATGATAGGAACCCTACCGAAAGGTACTGATGAAGAAACTCAGATTATTTAGCTACATTTTTCTTCTCAAAAGTCTCTATGATTTGTCTCAAATCTAGCTCCCATCTGCAAATAAACTCCTCAGAACCAAACTGAAATATGTATCTTACTTCACGATGATCTTGAGAAGTTTTTGTACCTAAAATATTTTTCAGCTCAGTTAAGACCTCCTGTGATGACTGCTTGTCCAAAATCCTCATCTGCTGTACAGATGGGGAAACTCCACCCACAAGCAATGGTAAAGGCATATGAAGTCACTAGTGGAAGAAGCAGTTTCCTGAAACTATCAGAAGTCTCCCACATGCCTAGGGAGGAACAGGCAAAGCACTTACAAGCAGATGCCTCTTGCCTTCTTCTCTCTAATCCAGTCTGCCCAGATGCTAAACACATTTTTCCTGCTATGTCAGAGATGCATATTGCTTGACAGAGTTCAAGTGCCTGATTACCAAATGTTAAACTTAAATTCATAGCTTTTTCTGGCGTGTAAATCCAGGCAGCCATCAGCTAGCAAAAGACAGAATTAGTCCTTCCATCTGCAGGCTATTTGAGCAATTGTGTGGCTGTTAGGTCATGCCCAGCCCATTTAAGCCAACAGCCACTTTCCAGGTTTAAACCTTACAGATCTGAGTGCTAGAACACAGAGCTGAACCTGTAGATGCTGAAAGGGCTTTAGCAGTGAATTTCTTCATCTCTCTAGCATTTTGTCTAGAACTCTGTCTTGCCCATGCAAGCTAACCAAAACAAAGTTAGTAGTTTATCAAATATCCACACCTGTGACTTGTTTTTGCCAGATTGTTATGGCTTAAACTAGAAAAACACTTGGGAATGCATGTCTTAGAATTGGGCCAATCCCCTCAAGGGGTGGATGGCCAGAGGACCAATTACTTTATGCCATTTAACTCACTTTTTGCAAACTAACATATAAAAGCCCTGGGAAAAAACCATTAAACTGCTGTTGCTGCCATTTCTACCTGACCCTGGACTTTGTGTGGTTTTTCTATGCGTCTGCGTTGCAACAGCGACACTGAATCCACCCGCTCTGACAACTTGTATCAAATTTTGCGGCAGCTCTTGCCCAAAGTTAACAACCATCACCAACCCATTCCAGCCTGCTTTCTGGCCCCCAGCATTTTTTCCACACAGGGATATGGTGTGGTTTTTCTTGGTGACTTTCTGCAGAGCCCTGGGAGGCAGAGCACAGAGCCCCACCAGTTACTGACCACATGCACCTGGTGTCACATCAGGAGAACTTCACAGAAAAACTTGTCCACTTTTCATTTGCATATCACAGCTGTGCCTCAGTGCCCTCTCATGAGATCCCCACATAAAAGGACTTAAAGAACCAAGCAGTGTGACAGAAGTGTCTTGATTTTGAGGATTACCAAAAAATCCCACTGGTGGTTGTTATAATACATCCCTTTCTGAATTTTAAATACCACGCTGCAACCATACAATATTAGAATGGATTATTCAGAATATAATAGGGAAACTACATACAGATTGTGAAATATTTTTAATTTTTCAAGGTTTTTTTTGTATTTCAAAAACTTCAAAAAGTTTTAGTAAAACTTCATTGATTTATGCTTTGTGGTTCAATAGCTTTTGTCCAATTGTATTTTTTCATTACTACACAAGAAATTGCCAAGCTTTCTCAGCACAATGTTACATTATTGTCCAGAAAGAGAACCACTGTGCTTGTCCCAGATGTTCATGCCCCAGAATTCAGTAGGCATGAGGTATTCTCATTGATAAGCACGTTTTATGGCACCATCTCAGCTGAAGTGTGAGTATTGTTTGTGAAACAGGTGATAAAGCCAGAGTTCTTTAGTTATTGACAGATATTTTAAGAGGAATAACCCTAGATTACATTATCTCTGTCCTTGGACTCCAAGAATAGACCCACTTCTTCCAAACTCAGCTGAACAATACCCTGCAAAAACCTGATCAGAGTGTGGACGTTCCTTCCAACCTGAATTATTCTGTACTTCTATGATCTGAAAACTGTAAAGGCCATTAAAAAAACTCTTTGTTACTACCAAATCAGTTGTTAAATTTTCCTTTCTCACAACTCAAAGTTACCTTTACTGAGGAAAAATTACTACAGTAAGCTACAATAACTAGAGCCAGCTTGGGATCTTGAAAAAGAAAATATGAAACAGCTATTTATCCACTTAAGTCAATGAAGTCAAAGATATGATAGCTACTCATAACTAATAATATTGGTTAAACTTTAGTTATTCATCACAATGGAGCTCCTTAAATCACCTTGTTGCTCTTACTGGCTTCTGCACAATTAAAAAAAAGACGTATGAATTTTGCTTGCCTGATTATGCTGCTGGGCAAATACCTTGGGTCTTTATGAGTTTTACATGTTAGATCAAACACATTTCCTTAATTCAAACAATATTGGCCTCTTCTCTTTCCCTTTCCTTAGCCTTTTCTTTAGAAATATTATTCATTTATGAGATTAGCAGCAAAAACTGGCATAATACGCTTTTATTTTTGTTCCTGGTAACATAAGCACATCTATGCTGGGTCACAATTAAAGTCCATCTAGATCTTACAGTTTTGAAAGTGTCAAAAGCAGATGTCCAGGGAGGAGAAAAAGAGCATAAGTAGTATCCAGTGATGTTGGATACTCTCCCAGCCTCTGGCCATGTGGGGGTAAAGGACTCCCTGACACAGTGGTGGTTTCTATGTGTCTAGAAATAAATAACTCTTCTATGAAGTTTCTGTCTCCTTCTGCACCCATGTACAGTCCTTTGTCAAAGAATCCCTCAGTATATTTGTGATGTTGTGCAGAGAACCATTTATCACTCATTTATAAAATGTCGTGATGATCTCTTGTTTGTTTCTTGGTAATTTTTTTTCTTGCTCCTATTTATTATGAACGTATTTATTATTCACATTTTGAAACCTTGCTGGCATTATATGCAGCAGCAAAATATGAATCTTTTTAACCCACAGCCACCTGTGCATGTCACCAAAAGACTTTGTCTACAGAATACAAAACTGTGTGCAGTACATGTAAGAAGGTTGCTCTTTGGTTTTTTACCACTTAGCTTTCAGAGAAGAGTATAAACTCCCTGTACTATACTATAAAGTGGATTCCTACCAGAAACTTCTATGTTCCTTTCCATTATAAGAAGTAGGTTAGGATACCCTTAAAAAAAGAAGTTTTTATCTTTTTCTGTCTTGCGTGTCAGGAATTCCTCTTCCACAAAATCTAGTTGCTCTTTTAAGTCTGACTTTAATTTTTCAACTTCCTTTAGTCCAGAAATAGTTGCCTGATACGTTTTGCAGCTGCCATCTTCTTAAAGAAATTTCTTTATTTTCCTTACAGGCACTCTGGTGACTGCTACAGGCAGGGCCCTGCTGAGGGGATCCCCCAGTGTCACGCACTTTCATCAGGTTAAGAAGCAGGAATCTGGTCAGAGGGCATCCTTCTGCATCCAGGGAAGTATGGACTGAGGAGAGAGGTAAGGGTATCCATGTCTAATCAGAACTGTTCAAATACATCACACAGAGATTTGCATAAACTCTAAGTTCATTTGTTAAGTTCACTAGGTCCAAGAGCTATGTAGACAACAAATCCCACAGCACAGCTGCTTGAATTACTCCAGTATTGAGATAATTAACTTCTCTGTGTGGTCTGAAGGGAACATTTACAAAGGTTTTCTAGGCATTGAGGTGGTCTAAATGTAGCTGGCAAAGGCATGGTCTGAAATTAGCTGACTGTTATGAATCTGCCAGGATACAAACAGATATATCCAAATATTCCTGTAAATCCAGCACTACTTTTAAGCTATGCTGATGGTTGAAGTCACTCTCATCTAAGCACTTGCTTAAAAGCAAGGTCTTGAGCTTTTCTTTCTTGTTAAACACAATAATCATCATGAACAGATTTACACAGGAAAGAGTTTAGGAGTTTCATATGTACCAATGAGTCCTAACCAAAAAAAGAAAAAGAAAAAGAAGGAAAAGTGATGGCCGAAGGAAGTAAACGGTAACACTGGTGGCTGTCAACAAGTCATTTGAATTTGTATGTCCCTAGAAATTCAGAAAACATACAGCAAGAGAATAGCATGCTGATTAGCTGGGGAATTATGGAATTGGGAGAAATTTAGCTTTCTGCTTTTCGTAAGGACTGAACTAAGTAATCTCAAGTGCCTCCTTGACGGAACAGTAAAACAAATAGATTGATTAAGTAGAGTAGAAATTAAGTCACCAGTTTTCCAGAAAGATTTAGACACTTGAATGCATGGAAATGTAATTCAAATTGGCTCACAAAGGAAGGTAGTTTTGAGAATTACAAGTTGGCATGAAAATCAGAAACAGAGTAATATCAGGATGAGATTTTGTGTCTTTGCTAATATCCATAATCAAAACATTTTTTAAAAAAACCTTATTATTTAATAATGGAAAAATATTAATGGAATTTTCAGATTTTCAGGTCAGGTGATAATAAAGAATTTAAAAGGTATTGCAAATGCACAGAAAACCATGCTGCAAAAATAAACTCATAGCACTGGAGGTGAAGAAAAATGTGAGAGAATATATTTCAATATGCATTTCAAGGGCAGAGAGAGAGATGAAAATGAGTACTACTGAGATAGACTTCAGGACACCAAATAATCATGCTGGCATGTAATTAAAAATAATCCTGTAATTTGGATATATTTAACTACATATTGGAAAAGAAAGAGAGCATTATTTCTCATATTACTTTGGTATAAGAAAAAAATGGAATTAAATTTTCCTATAACAAAGCAAATCCATTGAAGGTAGAAATTGCTCAAAGAGAGCATTAACTGGGAACTTTAAATACTCAGTTGAGGAAAGTTAAAAATAATTAAGTATAGATTGGTACACATTTGACTAGACTGACAGCATCCACTAGTATTTTAAGATCATAACAAAAAGTAGAAGACTTATCCAGTATGAGACTCTCATATTAATAGCCTGAAATTAAACATGGAAAAATTGAGGCTGAGTATCAGGAAAGCTTCCTGGCAGTGAAACAAACTGGGCTCCCAGGGGAAACAATGGAATCTACATAGCTTTAAATTTTTAAAACTAGACTAGACAATAACAATCAGTGTAGGGGAATATTTTTGTATTGGCAAAAGATATATTACTTGATACTGACAGGTCATTGCCATCTCTGGTTTCCATAATTCTGTGAATACATAAACCCCCCACCAGCAGACAATCAAAGATCAAAAAAAAAAAAAAAAAAAAAAAAAAAAAAAAAAANAAAAAAAAAAAAAGAAAAAAGAACAAAAGACCTGTGTTTAAAATAAAAGGTTTTAGTTATTCAAATGAAATTCACAAAAATCATTCAAGGCAGAGAGTGAGTTCACATGTGTTGTGCTCTACAGTTTGTTCCCGTATTAAGACATAAAAAAAAAAGAAATTATTTTTAGTAAAGTGGGATAGCCTATGTTCTGCTGATTTGATGTATTGGCTTGTAACTATGCTGCCAAGGAATTCTATTATGTTTTGTGAGTTCAAGTTGTTGTCATGGTGACTATGCTTGGTCTATAGGTGTCTTTCTCATCTAAAATCTAAAGAGATATTTTTAATAAAGCCAATGGGAAAATGTTTTTTGCTTAAAGTTTAACCCTCCTGTTAAATATTTCCTCTTAATAATATGCCAAAACATTTCAAACCCTCTTGATACTCATTCCTTCCTGCACGCATTGTTTTCTTTACAAACAGAACATTTTATGTTTAGTGCCAGTTACTGATCCTACTTAACTTCCATATAAACCTGGCTGACGTCAGCACAAATGCACAGGTGCAACTTCCACAGAGCCCCAGTCAGTCAGCCACAGGGAGTTCAGAATTATGCTATCAATAACGTGCCATTAAATATCATGATTGTCCCAGTTCAGAATGCTTTAACAAGTTGCACAATTTATTGATATCCCTTTGCAGACACTTCCCCAATTTAAGTCTTTAACTGCTAAGAAACAAGCTTACCCTTTATGCCCTAAATGAGAAAAAAAAAAAAAAAGCCTGGAGCAAAGTTGTTCTGCCAGTTATTTATGTCACAGAGAAACAAAAGTTAATATTCATTTACTGGCTAATCTTTGTAACATGGAAACGTTTTTCTTTCCAAAATTAGGTGGCTGATTCAGGGTGATTTATAAAAACCACCTGTTTGTTTGAGAAACAAATCTGAACTGGCAAAATATTTAAAGCAGTGTTCAGCAACTATCATGAAACAGCATTACAGAGAAAACAAATCACATAACAGGAAGAAATATTCCTTTTAAAAAAAAAATTAAATAAGAAAGAGCTTTTCATTCTGAGGACATTTAGGAGAAAGAGCATTGTTGCAATACGGTGATTTTGTACCTTTTAAAACTTGTTGTAATTAGCTCTGGCATAACAAAATAGTATTACTGGTGGAAAAAGTAATAGTGAGAAAGTGCTAATAAACCCAAGGAAAACATGATACTTATTTGTGAAGCAGAAGGTTTGATGGCTCTGTAGTTAAGGATGCCTTGTGGCTTTTAAAGCTCAGTTTGTATTTCCAATACACTGTGCAAACTTGCTTCAGCTAAAAAAACCATGCAGCAATGGAACCAGAGGCTATGCTGAGAACAATGATTCTGTGACACAGCCATTACAGAGCCATGTCCCCAGAATGGCCAAGAGATGTGCAGTCCATCTTCCAGGTTTCTTTTGCTGTACAAGAGACATGCACCTCTCTGCACAAGGCAACATAAACTTAGCCTGTCATTTAGGGGTGAAAGTAGAGTTTAAATGGTAATAGGTCTACAACTGACCTCAATTTCACTGCAAATTGGAATTTCAGAGTTCTCAGCATTATTCAATATACAAGGGGAGTTGAATTAGTGACACAGATGTGATAAAACATATCTACGGGCATCCGTCCTTGTGATCATTTCCTAGCTTTCACTATTAAGAATATAGTGCATCAGTGTGAATTATTGACTACAATGATGAATCTTGTATATCAGGGCCAAGTTTTGCCCAATTACTTGATACAGAACTGCTTTCCATCCATTTGGACAGACCTAACTTCATGTTCCACCAAATGAGGGTGGGAGTGTAGCACCCAGTGCAGTGACTGTACCACATTCTCCCATCACCCACGTGCTACTTTCAGTTTCCCCAGAAGGGACCTGGCAGGGTGGCCACGAGTTGAGTCACTCCAGCAACCTGCAGGAAATGAAAGCACTCCTCAAAACCCAGGTAAACAAAAAATGGGACAGGGTTCTCCCCAGCTCACCTGCCTACACTGACTCACCTCTTGGCTACTGCTGCATCCTGCTGTGGCAGGGAGGGGAAGGAAACATGCAGCCAAGAGCACCTCAGGGTAGAGTAGGTGCAGCCCAAGCCTTTACTCCTAATGACACTGCAGGGCGTTATTCCAGTCTCAGTGGAACATAAAACAGGCTGTTCCTTACCAAAGCTCTGCCTGTAAGGGGACACAGGCTGTGTTTTTCTGAGTACACCATGACCTCTAATTGCATCACAGGTAAGAAGCTCACTTGGCACCCTTAGTGGGTGTTGTACGATGAAGGTCCTGCAGCTGCTGCCACCAAATAGTTCTTTTCTTTTGGGAATTTATGTACCTTCTGAATTCATACGACACTACAACCAACACACTGAGAAACTGAGAGGTATTTCTGGCCTACAGGCCACCTAGTTTGATACCTAAATCACCTTCACTTTTACCCATTAGGGCAACCCTGTACAAATTCTCAGAATTCTGTTTACTTCCAGCAACAGGTCCAAATTACCGTGGTTTTTTGTTCAGTTCTTCTTACACAAGGACTCGGAGAAGAGGCACCAGTAAGTTTAGATGCAGCCAGAAACTGTATTTTGAAAGGAAATCAACAATTTGGAAAGGCCTTTGCACAAAGTCATACCTAATGTCAGAATGACAAAACGGTGCATTAAGCTGAGTAATTTTTCTGATCTCAGTAGAGGAAAACCTTGCAGTGAATGTTTTCAGTGCTAGTCTTGACATGTTTCTTTTCCATACCTGTATTTGTAGAAAGATTGTTTAACTAAACATTAGAGCCTTGAGATATGTTCACATGCTGGACTGTCTCTCTGTGTAAGCTGTAGCTTAGATTAGCTACTAAGCCACTTCTGTCTGAAAAAAATATGGTAACACTAAGAAATATAATAGATTGAAAAAGTTGTGGCAAAAGAGAAGCCGGTAAATAGATAAATTGTAAGGGGAAAAAAACCCCAATATTAAGAGAATGTACAAAACTTTAATTAAGCAGATCAATAAGGACTTAAAATATGAACAGAAAGCTGATTACAAACAAAGAGATCAAAAGGACACTTTCAGCAAATTTTATATAAATTATGTAAGAAACAGCAGAGGTAGGCTGTACTACAGATTTTCCCATAAGTCTTTTTTTTGTGTATGGACTGTCCAAACCAAGTAGCAAAAGGTGAGGGTATTTTGATGTACTGGTAAATCTACAAGTGAATCTGTTTCTTTATCCATTTTGTACCTTTCTCCTCTGTCCTGGGAAAATTTCAAAACTGCTGACAGGCCCAGCATGGAAAACTATAACTTAGCACAGTTTCCCATGTAACTGTTTTCTTACCTGTGCACGCACTAGTGATCAAACACAGCTCTTGCCCACATCTCTTTGAAGAGGGTTGTGTAACACTAGAGGCAGCTTGGTAATGTTATAGAAACTATTTGCAGTCTTTCACCCCTCATGAGCAAATATTAGTTTAAACACAAAAAGAAGAAAGGTAAGTGAATGAAACTCTTCAGAAAACATTTTAAGTCAAAGAATACCTATTTTTTACATTGTTTATCATAACATAGTGAATGATAGCCCTTATTTATTTCCAAAGGCATATCTGAAGATACAATCGGCACTTGAAGACATCAGTGTTCACTGAGCATGAACATCCATGTTTAGTGCTGAATAAGAAGTAAAGGAGAAAGTTTTGGGCATGTTTTTAGGATAATCAATTTTTAGGTCACAACCTTAGTCCAGACACGGGAAGGCTTAGCAGAGAGCCCACACTTCACAAGTGTTCATTCACCATTTTTCCAGTCTTCCTTGAAGGGGACCTGAGCAATCAGCAGCTTTAAATGAAATTATAATCCTCCTGAAGTGCTATGTTGAATCCACAAAATTAACATTTTTCTCTCCTTTTTCAAAATACGTGAGAATCCTAAAAGACTGTGGGTACACTCAAATCTGAATAAAAAACACAATATAAAGATGGTGAGGAGACACCCAAGGTTGCAAAAGCTTTGTGATTGCTCTTTAAAATAGGCAGTTTCACAGAAGGATATACATCAGTCAGTGAAACCCTCGTTATAGAATGTAGTTTAAGATTATTTAATTGGGAGGAAGTGAATTTAAATATTCTTTATGCATCAAAAAAGTGAGATCATCTAAACAAACTGTAGGCTGACCACCAGTTCTGTGTCAGACAGAAATTCCCAAATTACAAGGTTTAAAATATCTTAAGATCATATCCCTTTTCTATCAGACTTTTTAAAAGAAATTTAAGTTTCCGTTTTTCATCAGACAGAAACTTTACTGAAGTAATTTTAGGAAGAAATCTACTCTACTTTCATAGCAACTAAATAATTAAGAGTTGTACTATAGCAGACACATTTTACACAGATGAGAATAAATGACTAACAGTCAAGAAGAATAACAGAGAAAAGGTTACAAAAGGAATTTTCCCATGAGCTTTTTGCTCCCTGCATGCTATAAACCTTCTCATCTGAGAAAACTCAGATGGTCACATCATACCAAAAATTACCAAGTGAAGTGGGGGTAGGATAGCAAGTGACTTTGCCAAGCAGTGACACTGTTTATGCACTCTCGCTCCCTTGATGACGGCACTGCGTTCTCATAGTAAAACAGATTTTAGAGGCTTTCTTTGCAGTAACTATTGAGAGAGAAGAAAGAACTTGATGAACTAGTACCAAGAGAAGCATAACTAAAACAAATACTAAAAGCAGAATCAAGTATTTCTTGGTATTTCTCTGATTCATATACTTCCTCAGAATGCATGATATTTTCATTGTTTAGTAGTAGTCTGTAGCTAAATTTTATGGGGCTTTTGTTCCTCTTTAACAGCAAATTTTCAAATAGCTTTTTTGTCATGACCAGAACAGATTGTGGAAATATTTAGTAGAACTGGTTTATGTTTCACTTTGTTCTATTTCTTAAAAGGTTTTTGGGGGGAGAGGGGGTGGTAATGCAGCAAAAGTAATTAGGTAACTCCTCTTTCATGAAAGCTGTGCATGGCAGGACTTCAGTTTGAGGGTATCAAAAAAGAAAAATCTTGGCACAAAAAATGGGCCAGCATTTCAACTTTCTGCTTTCTGGACTAACTGCATTATATTGTACATGAAGCTGTCAGGGAGAAAGCAACCTGAGTGTATGCTGATATTTTGCTGGCATCAAAATGAAGATGTTTTTTTCTTTACTTCTTTTCCACATGAATGTAAATGAAACCCAGAATCTGTAAGGCTTTTGACATTCTTTACTGAGCAGATTTTTACACAGCTTTATAGAGCAGTTGTAGTTTTAATTATTTTGACAACCTTTAACTTTTGCCCTGAGCTTCAGGCCTGCAGGAATTAGGAATCTCACAGCAAAATTGCTAACAAAAGCACTCTGGAGAACAATGTGACTATCTTGGAAAGTCCCTTCGCATAGCTGCTTTGGAATTTCAAACCCAACCCAGCTGGCACAGAGGAGCTGTGAAGACAGAGTCTCTCTCTGAGTTGGACAGAATCCCCTGGGGACTGTGCTTTACAAGCTAAAACCCCAGTCTATTAATACAAAATTTTGTAGAAGGTTGTTACTATCAAATTGAGATAAAACTTCATGAAGCCAATAAAAGATACAAAGCAGATGACAAAATGACCTCTCTATCACATTTCAAGTACCAAGAAATCCCAAACCACTTTAAAGTAAAATCACCAGGCTTTCAAAGTGGGTTTGGCAAGCTTATAAATGAAGGAAACAGGTCTTTCTAACCCAAGTGAGAAGTGTTGGGAAACTTTCACCCCACTGCATTTTGCAATTCCCATTACTTCTACTCCATTTATATCTTTATTGTCTTCATTTCCCACTGGAATTGTATTACTGCCCAGAGGCCTGTGTGCATGTAAAGCTGATTTTCTTTCAGGAAATCTCAGTGCCCCCATCTCCTGCAGCGACCTACTACAGCAGATGTTAACAATGCTGCAGGAGCCCTGAACACAGCACAGCCAGAGTATTTGGCTCCTATTAGGGCTGCAGATGGGGCACCATTATGTTAGCAGATTATGACCTCCCATTTAAGAAATGCCATTCAAAGGATACAAATTTCTTCAAAATTAAGGAAGTTTTCCTTTCCTTTCAAATACCATTTTCTTACAGCTTGTTGTCCTGTGCTATTTCAAATCATATTCACATTAGCAATTTGTTTCTGCAAGTGCTCTCCAGTTTGTTAAATGGAGAGCATTTCATGTTTATTGTGAAACATTTTGATTAGGAGATAGAGCATCTCATCTCTAAAGCAGAGTAGAAACAATAAACTGTACACACTTTAAATGAGACTAAGTTTTTCTGTCTACTGCAATCAGTTTATAACACCCAGCAATCACTGTATTCTGCATACAGTCCCATAAATATCGGGGAAAAAAACCCAACTTTTTAAAATCTATAATGTACCTAAAGCTCATGGATAAAAATCTTTCCAGGAAAAGATTAACTTACAATACTTTATATATAAGAAACTATTTTTTATGTATTCACTTACCCCATCAAAAAAAACCCCAGTTTGCTCAAGGTCAGATACCATCAAAGATTTCCATATTGTGACTCCAACTTCAATAACAAAAGTGGTTTGAGATGCCCTTCTCCAAAAGGGCAATAAAAAAGAGCAGTCATTTATTTCTGTTGAGAGGTATTCAAAAAAAAAAAAAGCTTGATAAGGTAGACTACAGATATTCCTGGCCAACTCTGTATGCCCTCCAGGGAGAGGATACTTATTTTAATTATGATTTGACACATTTAAATTAAAATACAGTGACAAAAATAATCTATGATTCTCAATAATGCATACATGTATAAAAATTTCAAGCTCTGAACATGTTCTAAATGTCTCTACAGTTTCTTTGCAAAGCTACTTTTATTCACTGCCAGGGACACAAATTTTTGTAGAAGTTGCTGAGGGATTTAGTTTGGAAGGAAACATGAAAGGTATTCAATAGTCAGAACATCCTCGCAGGAATCACCTGTCAGCTTCCTCTGGTATTCCTAGAGTTTACGACTCCAGCGTGCTCAGTAGAAACACTAGTACCAGAAGTTTGAAATAAACCAAATATTCTTAAATCAGAAAATGGAAAGAGCTCCAAAAAGTTAGGAAGTGTGTTTTACACGAAGTGAAGCACACGTTTGTAAGCCTGATTCATCAACTCCTAACAATGGCTTTTAACATTTAGTCTGGCAAATTTATAACTTTCTTTGATCCTAAAAGGCAACTTCACTTTCCAGCGTCTGTAATTTTGTTGGTTTCTGCCCAAATTAAGGAACACTTTTAACAGCAAGTCTTAAATATGAAAACTTCATTGACAAATTTTGAATTACAGAAAAATTGAGCATTTTTATGAGATTTCAAGGAGGCAAACATCTCACTCCTGAAACTGCAAGCCAGTAGTCATCTTTAATGACCACTTTAGAGAAAAGAAAGTCTGTCACAATTTTGCCCAGCCTTAGTTCACATATTGAACATTGAAAAAATGAAAAACAAATAAACAAACAGAACCACAAATCACTCTTTCTACAACTGGCAGCATGTTTATCTAGCTAGAGCTAAAAAAAAAAAAAAAAAAGTATTTTTGAAGCTGCAACGACCTGCTTGGTGCTGTCAGACAGAAGTTTGGCACCAAAGACAGTTCTACTTACCATAAACCATTGTTTGCATATTTACAAAAAAAACTATGTAAAACAAAACATGTTCCTGTTTGGACCTGATTTTGCACACTTGGTATTTCCTGATGCAGTTTGGGTCTGTCTGGTCAAATTTCAAGTTTGGTAATATGGGAACATTCTGGATTTTCATAAAATTGCTATGAAATGGACAGAATGGTAGGCCTCAAAAGAAGTTATTACTTTGCCAGAAGTATTTCATATGGATTTATATCAAATATAGCTAATATCTGGCAAATGACATCCAGGAATAAAGTGCACAGGAATTGGCACCCACATTACTGAGCTCAGACGGTGCTTGGGGTGTCCCAAGGACAATGGCTGAGCCTACTGAAGTATTTGTGAGATCATGTTCCCTCTAATGCTGAAGGTGTGGCTTCCAATATTCTTGCCATTACTTTGGAATCTTTAAGGTAAATTGCAAAAGTTCATATTTCTTCCAGTAAAACTGCAATCCTCAAAGAGCTGTCTCAAATGCTGAGGGATGTCAGATACGTGTGGCAATGGGTGGGAGAATCTACTGAATCAGCACAAAGGGTCTTCAGTGATGTTCTGTTTGCAAGCTGAGCATTATTCATAAAGGACTTAAAACTCCCTCAGGCTCTCACGAAATCAGTCTGTGACGGGAGTCTGGGAATTCCATGTTGGAGTTTATAGAATAATGACATTGGGACTTTTACATACGGAAGGGATTAAAACTACTTTTGTTTAGACTTCTTGCTCATTGCTTCTTCGACCAGAAAGTCCAGCAGAGGACAAATAAAGAACTGCTCACATGAAGGCCCACACTGATGACAAGCTGCTCTCTTGGAGATTGCTGGGAAGGAGTCTGCTGCTTGCCAAACGAGTTTCACCATGTTCAGGAATTCTTCACCAATGGGTAAAGCTATCCATCTAGGCACAGCTGTGTGCAATGCATCCAGGACAGCTGGATGGATTTTCCTGGACAGCTTCCACATAGATGTCAAGCAACTTTTCTCATAAGATTTTTGGAAGGATTTTTAATCATCTGGGATAAAAGAGTATGATTAAAGGATGGCTGGCTCAGCTGGTGCTGACAAATATACTGGAATCTGCTATACCTCCTCCTGAAAATTGTTTTGCAAGGGAACCAGATCAGTAACAGACTGAGCAATAGGGGGAATAAATATGACTTTCATGGTCTTTGTGGTGAAACCTTATGGAGTTTTGAGATATTCCACTTGAAGAGCCAGTGCCCAGACAGAAGGATCCCTGTAAGCAGGAAATTAAGAATGTCTGGTGCAGGGAACTTCAGAGAGACAGGATCTATGTGCTTTGAAGTGTAAGGTCTCTTCTGTTGCCTTGCAAATCTGATGAGTACTGCTATAAACCCAGATCCTTTGGAGGGCACCAAGGCAGACACTACATCAGGGAGTCCAATGCCACTTAGTTTTACAAATCTATGCTGAATGTCAAACAGTGTTAGAAGGCTGGATATTAAATTCAATTAAAACTATTCATTGATGAGCATGTATATGCTTTAAACTAATAAATTATTTTAACTGCTATTTTAATTACTAAAATCTGATCCAAAATTCTCATAATTGAAATAACAGAAAATTTCATAAATTAGAATAATCAACACGGTTTAAACCATGCCTGTTCATTAAAGTTTGCAATTGTTCAAATCTTCCCTCTGATTTATTTAATACCTTATGGAAGGGTCCTAATTCTTATGCCCTAAGATAATCACAAACTGGATCTTCAGTCACTCTTTTGCTGGCTACTGAAGCAATCACCAAGCTAAGCTTGAAAATATTTTTTTAACACAGTGACTGAGATATTGGCATAGGAACCATAAGGTGGAATTTGTTTCTATCCCAGGAAATACTTAATTTAATAAGAAAAATACAAAAATAAGACACCATGAAGCTAAGTTCAAAATACCTTCTGACCCAGTAATTAGGTAATTTTATATCAGGTCAGATCATTTGAACAAAGTCATGCTGTTTAACTGAATAAACGGAATATATCTAACTTTTTTTTTCTTTTTGTTAAACTTTCAAATAAACAGATATAGATAAATATACTCATGAAGACTTGCATAAGAATGATGAGGGATGCCAGCCAAAAATGAATCATCTGAATATTGTACTTAAAAGGAGTAGTGTTTTGGACATATAAGAAGGGAAGATTAAGTAAATATAGAAGTGATGTACCTCTGTATCTGGTCCTGGGGAAATGAACACTGGAACAAGCATATCTAACCAGGTGCTTATAATTCAAGGAAGATTTTGAAAACTGGCTATACAGCTGGAGAGAGAAGCCATGAATATAAGGGACTGAATGCCTTAGAGTAAAATTTCTGGATATATATATAGACATATAAAATAGAGAAGTCTGCAGTGCTTAAATAAGAGCCAAAATTCAAAAGGAGATGTATTTCCATCTAGTATAGTTATAGAAGTGGATGAATCAAGCTTAAATCAAAGGAAAAAGTCTAGAGTTGCCTTTTTTAAAAAAATAATTAAGCATTAAAATGATTTACAAAAATTATGGGAGAATCTTTATTGCTTATATAATTTTACCTTTCTTTGCCGCCTAGTAGATATTATTTGGATTTGAAGTAGAGATTTATTCTGAGTAACTATATGTACTCTATTAGCATGAAGTCAAGACAGGTAAATAGAGTTATCCCTCTTCTTTGTAAAACCCATTAATACATTATTTAAACCAAACCAGTATTTGCTTATAAATAAATTACTATACAATCACTTAACCGTTCCTCATTGTCATTTGTCTGCTTTGTTCAGTTGTAAATTTCTACACTAAAGAGAATCTGAAAGAATCGATTCTTGCTCTTGGAGCAGTGAAAAATCTCTAAAGCCATTTGTCATTTTTTAAAATTACTGCACACTGAGAAATTGTAACATTCTGATTCCTTCTGCAATATCTCATCTGATAATATCAGAAGTATGCACCACGTGTATGGCAAAGGTAACAACATTAATTATTCTCAATTATTTCTCTATCGGTCCTCACACAGAGCAGCAGCAGCCTTGAGAGACATGCAGCATCCTTCCCAGCAGCTGGGCTAAAGCTTCTGCACAGCTACATGGTAGAGCTTTAAAATTAATCTGTTCACATTAAAGAAATGTTATTTTGCAAACTGATTCAACGACTTTTGTACATACCACACTCACTCAAACTTTTGGTTACATGCCCTCAAAGAGAAAAATGTATGTGTATGTCCAGATTGCTAACTAACTTGCTTCTAACTTCTTACAATCATTACTTTTTTTATGTAAACACAATCTGATTATCATTCCATGTACTGCAGACATCTTAATGTTTTCCTTTTCATTGGTAGAAGAATCAAAGCAAAAATAAGTTTGTGCTCAATCCAGATCAGGGTTGGATAAAATGTTTATTTACCCTGCAATAACTGATGCTGTGAAATCCTAAGTGTCAAGAGTTTTCAACCCTAATAGACAGTGTTTTCTTGTGTGCAGTTTCCTCAGTTTCATTAGACTTACAATGACCAATGGGCACAGTTATTTGCAGAATCACACTTTTACTTAAATAAAGAAAAACCACCAAAGGATAATCAGGAAAAAAATATTACAAGAAACAAATCAAATATTGTTACCAAACCAGCTTGCAAGTTTCTATAAGAGCTTATTTGTCAATCTCTGAGGGCCACTTCACATAGAAGTTTCAGATATCTGTGCTGCAGCCTACAAAATGCCACATTAATGGATCTGTTCAGGACCTACACAACATCTTGGGACAGTGATGATAGCAATCCAGTTAATCTATATTCTGTGAATATTCACTATACAAAATAAGGAGAATTTCACATATGAACACCTCCCCTCCTCTTGTTTTAAACCAACACTTGCAGAACAGCAGGTGTGCTTTTAGACATCTAAAGATGAAGAATTTGCAATATATGTAATCCACGATGTTTCTCTAATGGTTTGTATTTCACTTAATTTCATGAGACACTTCTCTGGAGTGTCTTCAGCATGGTTAATTCATTTTGCTTTCGTTTCTGAATTTAATCAAAGCTTATTTACCAGCAGAATAGATACAAATTTGCAATTGGAGTGTTAGCCCATGCTAAGTTTAGCTGGAGTCACATTCCATCTTTAAGAGAGAGGTGGTTACTCCTGGCTTTATTGCCCATGTGAGCAGTTCCTCCAGTGCCAAGTCAAACATTAATTTCAACCTCCTTTGGCAAGTATTTTAATTAATTTATTTGACTGCACTGTAATGAAGGAGAACTTACTGCTACTGAGCAGTAAGTCTCTGGGAGATTTTTCCTAACAGCAAAGACACAGTAACCACCATGTGGTCTTCCCAGTCTTTTGACTAGAAAATTGGTTCTACCCTTTTGCTTATCCTCAGTCCTGCAGCCCTGAGCTGTTTTCTCCATCTGGTAGGTGAGATTTAATACATACATAATGTGTGATATAAGGTATGGTTAGACACTACTATGGCCTTCAGGTCACAACAATCTGGCATGCTGTAGGAATCTAATGAAGTTGAGAGACAAACTGAAATAGCCTGCTAAATTCACCTATTGATAACAGTCACAGAGGCAGGTCTTTCCATTGCTATTTCAGATGCCACAGAGGAAAAAAATGTGGAAAGCAAAGTGGGTGGAAAGCAAAATTATGCCAACCCCACTATGTCCTCTTTTGTGTGCATCTGGTAAGTCTTGGCCCATAAAATGATCTTGACACTGTGGACATCCACCCTGATGTTAATAACCAGACTGTATTCCTGCCAAAGAAAGCTGGCCAGAACTACCACTCAGTCTAGGAAATGTCAGCCAAGGATGTCCCTCCACAGTTCAGGAGAGCAGCAGGAGGGCGTGTTTGAGTGTGAAATTTCCCGGAACAATGGACTTCATCACGATGAATATAAAGCCTGGATTCAGGAAATTAGCTCACCAGTGACGACTGCAGTTATATCAGCAGCCGCATAAGACCAGCCACTGCCTACTCATGTCAGTGTTCTGCCTTCACTGCAAGTCCTCCACCCACCAAGATCCCAAATCTTCTAGTAAGAGGAGCGATTCCTGCTGGTGAGAAAATTCACACCTCACTCTTGTGCTAGGAGGATTCAGTGCAAGATAGTGGTCAAAATGTTCTTCTGCCTAAGGCATGTGATCCATTCTCACTCGGTGCTGCTCACCCTTGGTCCCTGCTGGCACTGCCAAACACAATCCTCAAGCCATGAAGCAAACAGCAGCACAGCAAGCAGTCCATCTCCTACTAAAGGCCCACAAGAGATAAATAAATATGCAGACAAATGGTGTCAGGCAAAGAGAATGGAAATATATAGAGCCACTACCACAGAGACCAAATAATGAAGCAAATTTACAGAGCATTGCCAAGATGAGGAAGTACAGAAAATGCCAAAAGCACAGAAAGATAATGAGACCAGAGCTCTGAGGGGTTTTTAAAATAATATGGCAGAGAACATTGTTGGATACAACTAGTTTTTTCAAGAAGTAGATATTTACAGTGGGAGAAGGATGATGGGCCGCTATTTCGGTTTTATGCACAATAAAAGTGTGATAGGAAAGTACAAACAAACTCTGCTTAAAATGATGAAATCTTGGGGCTTAAAGTTATAGGAAAAGGAAAGAAAAAGGAAGGAGCAGAAGAAATACAGTGTGAATGGGAATTAAATCAGAAAAGCTGAGGCATTAAATGAACGAAACTAACATGGACTCACATAGGCAAAGCCTTATGAAATTCACTGTTATGTAATTAAGGAATTAGCTGAATGTTGCTCTCAGTCATTAGTTAGAGCTTCACAAACTAATAGGGAGAGTGTATTAGAGGGCTGAGGAAAGGCACATATTTGGGGAGGTAGAGAAATACATGGGAAATGTATCTGTCCCTCTACCTGTGATTCACTGCAAGAAAAAATCTCACAGCTAATAAATCCATTTATAGGAGTATACACGTTTAAAATGTAATAAAATACATCCAAAATGAATTTGTCCAAAGTGAACCATGTCCAAATGCTTTTCTTCTCTTCTTTGCTAGACTAACTGGTCTAATGTGTAAGGAGGAAGTACTTATGTAATATATTGATTTTAATAAAGTCTTTCCTGCTGTCATAATGAGACACTCTCATAAAGAGAGAAAGGAAATACAGCTTGATGAAATTATTTAAGATAAGAATATTCCTCTGGTTGAATAAATAATTAATAATGGCTCACTGCCTAAGAAGAAGCTGGGTATCATAAGACACCAGCTCAGACCCATTGCAAATTCTCTCAGACAAAGAAATAAAGCTCAGTGGCAAGAGATTGTAGAAGTCACCTGAATGGATAAAGTTGCAAGCACGTGGGAGGTTAGGTAAATATTTCATTTGGAGTAATGCTCCTCACTACACAACATAACATTTAATATAGACAATTGAAAAATATTACAGAAAGAAGATGGAGGCAATTGATGAGGCAGCAGCAGTGCAGAAAACAATGTGTAAAGTACATTGAGAAGGACAGCATGAGTAAGAATAGATGATAGCACAAAAATGCAAGCCTTAGCAAGGTGATTTTAGAAACAGTTTTGTATACAGTAAGACATACCATTTTCCCAATATTTATGCCCTAAATAATTTGTTGCTGGAATAATCTATCTCTTTGGAGGAATCACAGTTTGAAGAAAGCTGTAGATATACCACAGACAGAAAAGGAAAGAAAAGGAAATTTAAGAAACACTATCTGAAGGACAATATTCATAGAATAGAACCATAGAATATCCTAAGTTGAAGGGACCCACAAGGGTCATTGAGCCCAACTCCTGACCCCACACAGGACAACTCCAAAAATCACAGCATGTGCCTGAGAGCATTGTCTAAACACTTGTTGGACTCTGTCAGGCTTGGTGCTGTGACCACTTCCCTGGGGAGCCTGTTCCAGTGCCCAACACTTTCTAATATCCAACCTAAACCTCCCCTGACACAACTTCAGGCCATTCCCTTGGCGCCTGTCACTGAGCACTACAGAGCAGAGATCAGTGCCTGCCCCTTCTCTCCCCGTCATGAGGAAGTTGTGACTGCAGTGAGGTCTCCCCTCAGTCTCCTCTACTCCAGGCTGAACAGACCCAGTGACCTTGGCCCCTGCTCACACAGCTTCCCCTCAAGGCCCTTCACCCTCCTCATAGTCCTTCTCTGGACACTCTTTAACACTTTTATGTCTTTCTTATGTTGTGGCATCCAGAACTGCCCCCAGCACTGGAGGTGAGGCTGCTCCAGAGCAGAGCAGAGCAGGACAATCCCCTCCCTTGCCTGGCTGGTGATGCTGTGCCTGATGCCCCCCAGGACATGGGTGGCCCTCCTGGCTGCCAGAGCACTGCTGGCTCATGTTCACCATCCATCAGGACCCCCAGGTCCCTTTCCACAGTGCTGCTCTCCAGCCTCTCAATTCCCAATCTGTCCCTACACCCAGGGCTGCCCTGTCCCTGGGGCAGAGTACTGAAGAACTGGATTATTTCTCTCAAGCATGGAGATGACTGAAAGCAGAGAGGTACACATGGGAAAAGCTCTTATTAAGAAGTTGATGAGAAACTATTCCTTCATACACTGAAGCAACAAACACTTCAAACTGGTCATTTTTTTAAAGCATATCTTGCTGTAGTGCACAGATAGTGAGAGAATATGCAGAGAAGCTGAGTCAGGAGGTGGAAGCAGTCTCCAGCAGGATAGAGTTTAGCCTGTGCCAAGACAGACTTCAGGATTCCTAAGGAAACCTTTGTGTAGTCTGGTTTTACATCAGGTACTAGAATCATTAAAGCTGTTTTTCACATTCCAAGAGGATGGAATGTAAAAAGGGAGACCTGGCAGCACAACAGTACATTTTAATGTAGGCCCTGGAGGGGCAATCATTCTGGCTAGATCAGTCTTGTTGAAAATAGTTTAAAATCTATATGCATTTTTATGGGAACTCAGTAATTTGTTTCTGCTCTAAACAACACCAAAATATTGTTAATTATTTGGAAACAACATCCCATTAATTGAGGTATAATATTAATTAATTTTAATTTTTAGGAAACATGTTATAGCACTGAAATCCTTTCTCCAGCATTATAGAAGCCATTAATTTGGTACACAACAACATTTTAAAAATTTCTTGTAATCATCCATTATCAATAGAAAAGTTACTGCAATACATTAGTTTTACACCACTGCATTTTACCTATTTTACATTAAACAAAAGTTCCAGTCTGTGTCTATGCAAAGCCACAAGAAAACACAACTAGTTTACAAATGAGGTGTTAACAGGACATGTTCTGGTGGTGAAAGGTAGATTTTCTAAAGTTAGGGGATTAATAATTTAAGAAAGATGAGCTCAGCACAAAATGTTTCTCAGTTGTTGCCACCAGGAAATCAAACTATTTTTCTCAAAAAGTACATACATTTGCAAATAAAGTCTACACCAATCACCATGACATGGCATGAGGAACATTCTTTAGGGTCTGAACATTGACTGAAAACGTTTGAGTTCCAGAAAGCAGAATGGCAGTACTCAAGAACAGACTCATTGAATCAAATAATCATTTAGGTTAGAAAAAACCTTTAAGATCAGTGAGTCAAATTGTAAACCTAACACTGCCAAGTCCCACTACACCGTGTCCCTAAGTGTCACTTAATTTCAGACCCAGGCTTAATTGCTGTTTTAGGCAGTGTTTCAAATACTAGATGAAGGTCTGGATGAAAGCCATCTATCATCATTTCTAGTGATCAGGAAATTGCTTTACCTAATTTTTGCAAACTGAAAAAAACCCACAACCCCACCAGAATCCACTTAATAAATGGATTTTTCAGAACCCTTAAAGTACCTTGAAAATGAGACATTTTTGACAAGGAGAAATATTACAAAGCTCACTCATGCCAGTTGAAAAATGACTCAACAACTGATCTTGTAATGCCTCTTGAATTCATCATTAACTCTAGAAAAGTTTTCTTGGGAATAGTACAAAACAGCACCCCAGCTAGTGTGTCCCAAACACACTATCAGGCCAACATTAAATATTCAATATATTTCAACAGTGTCACTATCGGTAGCCTACCTACAGATAACATTGAGTAATTGCCACAATTTATGTTTTACTGTATTAAGGGATGAGTAAGAATGTAAAACTGCAAATGACCACATTCTCATTAATTTCTCTGTCAGCCCACCACTTGTTTATCTTTACATTTTCACATTACTTATTCTATTTTGTTACTCATTCTCTTCTTCTTTTAATTTTCCTTTATTTTTCTCTTCTCCTTTTTTCTCACCTCTTTTTTTTTGGCTTCACATTATTTGTATAAAGTTTCTCATCATTCTCCATTTCTCAATTCCAAAAACTCCTATCCAACTACTCTGTGTTACTCTGCCACTAAAGCCACCTATTTTTGCATTGGTTTTTATATTTACATATTCACCACAATCATCATCAAGTTCAATTTTGATGCTGACATCCTATATTTAAAATTCTGACTTTTCATCTGCAGCTCTGGGAGTGTCTACAAGGCCCATCTAGAGCGAAAGAGCCAGATAACAGCAGCTGTTAAAACAGAAGCTGGAGTGTAAACAGCACGTGAGGATGGGATACACAAATCTCTCAGAAAGGGTGCCTTCACAAAATAAACATCAGCCACACTAAACATTAGGAATTATGTAGAGATTTCTGACTTGAAAAAAAAAAATATATATATATAGATGAAGTACAGAAATTTGAAGCTGCAGGAAGAGAGCTCAGAGTGGAAACAGCAGCACTCAAAACCTGGTTAGGCACTGACAGAATTTACCCTGCAGTCATCACAAGCCCTGCATCAGTGCAAGCTTGTGGGGCACTTCAGTGGTTCCTGAGGCAGCACTGGGCACACACAGCACTGAAAAAACCATGTCTCCATTTGTGGAGGTTTGTGGAGGTAAGGAAATTAGATTTTTCAGACTTAATTTCCTTATGCCACACCCCATCTTCTGACTTGTCCCCTTTCCTGTGTCCTTTCCCACCCATAATCACCAGCCATTTCTTCAGCCTTTCCAAAAACCCAGGTCTGCTCCCATCCCATGACCAGTCTGCAGTGACCATGTCCTTTTGAAGCCTTGACTGTTCTTCCAATTTTAACTATGAAATGGTCTTCACCTTCAGCATCAACTACGTGCCTGGCTTCCCCTCTCTTAGTCACTAAACGTCCATCCACAACCATCCCCCTGAGTTATCCTCACCTTCTGATGAAATTACTAATATATTAACCTTTTTCTGAATCTAGTATCAAAGTGTGCTAATAGCCTCTGTCAGTACAGGCCTTAGTATGAAAGGGTCTCTAGCTGGACTGGAGCAAATAAGCATAACATCGTGCAAAACCTGGTAATAGTCAATGTGGGATTTACTCAGTATAGCAAAGCATAATCTTCAAGATTCACAAATTGAGGGCCTGATTTTTCATAACAGTAAAATGATTTATAAATATCCATGCTCACAGTACACCTGTTGTAGTAATTTACTTTGGATATAATTTTTACAAATATTTGATGAATGAATCATATTTCCATGATTTTCAATTTCTTTGCTCGCTCTTTTTGCAATCATCCAATATTCCTGATTATATCTCTAGTATTATAGTCATAATTTCAAAGTTTAAAGATGAAGCAACAGAAAGTAGTTCTTTTTCTACATTTCCTTTCAGAGGTCTTGCTAAAAATAAAAATTTTCTTAAGTCTCCACAACAGAACATCATGCCTTGCAGAGACACGCAGGAAAGCTGAAAATGAGACGTGCTTGATACCAGAAGAAAATCTACATTTGTCTGGTTATTTTTACATTGGACAGGCTGCTTTTACACTGAGATCACAATATAAAAATTAGAAATAAATATATAAATGAAATAATAAATGAAACTCCAGAATTTTATTAAAGTGTAAGTACAAATTGATGTACACTAGTCAAAATGTTAATTAAGGCTAACATAACTGAATTTATTGGATTAGTCAATTACTAATTTCTAAATGATCTTGTATTATTCATTTAGTCCTTTCTATTTTCCCTTTTTTCCTGCTGAATTTCAGATTTCCATTCTCTGAATAAAAGCAGGTTGCCAAAAAACAATATTAAATCAAGTGGTACTATTTAAAATGTAGTGCTGCAATGGCCAGCTAAATTATTCTAAGAGAACATACTAATAAATTCATTTTTGCACACTAATAGCTGAACTCAGAAAATCATAGGTTTATGCCAAGGCAGCCTATGCTGTTGTTTATAAAATTGACCTAATTTCATATTTTTAAAACAACATTTAAATCATTCTTGAGTGAATAATTCAGAAAATTGTAACTAAATAACAGTTTCAAAGCTTTTTATAAACTGACATTTCTCAGTGTCTAATTTGGTTTTGTCAATTTTCTTCATGATTTGTCATTATTGTCTCATGGGTAGCATAGCCATGTCAAAAATTTAGAAATAATAAAATATAAAATCTTTTTCAGGTTACCAAGCCCTGTTTTCACCTTCATATTAATTTAAAAAGTAAATCATACAGTTAGCATTGTTAGGTGGGTAGACTGCTTCTGTCATTTTTCCTATTCTCTGCCTTTTAATGTACATAAAAGGAGACATTTTGAAGAATTAAAATGAATGCTTTCAAACATAAGCTTTTTTAATGGAAAATTAAACATTTCAGAAATCAACATTTCCATAATATCCAGTGATAAATAGAATATTGGTTTGTTCTTTATTGTTCTCTCCTGCTCTGAAAAACTATTTTTAATGACATTATTCAATAAGTCCTAAAGGGCAAGCAAAAATATTATAAGCACAGAATGCACTGAAATACTAAGTCTAAAACAAACAACAAAAAAAAAAAGAAATCTTTTAAATGTCATGTCTTCCTGATGCACCCTGCTTTCATTTTCTTATGTAGTGAAGATAATTTCCTAGCAGACTAATAAAGACTGCTTAATGAGGATCTCAGCACTGTGACCAACTCCACGCTACGTGGCTGAATCAGGATTCCTTTTGCTTTGAATGCATTTATGTGCACACAGGCAAACTGGGAACCCAGAAAGTCACCCTAGTCTGGTTTTTAAACCATTGATTACAAGATCCCTGTGATCCACCCAGGACTGCTAGAAAATCTTCAGCCTGGTTTGACAGAAACAGTTGTTTAAAAACTGTATAAAGGGAGTTCACTTCCCCTCTTCACTGCTGTGCCTCACCAACTCAGCCTCTCCTCCCTCCTCCACTAATTTCCACCTCAGATACAGAGGCAGGAGTCCCATCTTCATCCCTGACCCCAGGGAGGTTCTTAGCCTGTGCATCCTTCTCACCACCACAGAAATGAGTTAGGAACCTGCCTTTCAGTTCACCACACCAGAGAGGCCACAGTGCCTTCCCCAACACCCCAAGGAGCTGCAGTTCCCATCACGGGCTCTCTTCCACGGATGGCAAGCGTGGAACCCTGAGAGCAGACAGCTGCCATGTCCTCTGGGAGCTGCACAAACTGGTGCTTTGGGGATAAAGAACTGGGTACTTGTACAAGGTGATTTAAACCTCTGACTTTCCAGAAAAGGATCATGCAAGAGAGGAGTATAAAATTAATCTCTCACACCAAACTGAAGGCTACAAGGTCTGCGAAATAGGAGCGGCTCTAACCTTTTGCTACAGCTCCTTTTCCCACCAGCTTGAAAATATGAAGCACTGCTACTCTCTGCAGTGGCCAGTACTCTCACCATATCCATTTACAATGTTTCTTCTTCACTCGTGGCCTTGTCCCAAGGAAGTGAAGAATGCAGTTATTTTACGGCTTTTACGTCTGACTAAACAGATTTTGGAGATAAAGTACAATAAAAATCTCCTCACCAGAAAAGAAATTTCATTCAGCCTCAGATCTAAATAGAATTACTTTTTTTACACAAACCTCTTTCTCACTGAAATTTGTAAGTTAGCTCTTCTAAGGTACTGTTATTTAAAAAAAAATCGACCATTTAAATCAACACAACTATGTAATATTTTGGGGGATTTACCTATCAGTGTAGCCATTAAAGCTACATAGGCAGAAAACACGTCACTGGTAGGATGGCCATGGCTGTGAACTCGGTGTGTGTTTGCAAAGCTGCAGCAAAGTTTGTCATTAGCACAGGGGGCAACCAAGAAGCAGACTGTGACCTCAGGGACTTCTTGTGGCACTGTATTTTTATATTTCAGCCTTGCCTTAGAGCATGAAGTGAAGGACAACTGCGTCTTCTCTTTCCTGCCCACCTTCCTCCTACGCCACAGGAATAAACTGTCATTCATTAAATTAATATGCTACATTAATTTACAATTAAGCTATCACTAGGAATAATTATATATAAGGTATATGCAACCATAATTGCAGTGCACAACTCGAGATAAACCTCTCAAAGTTCCCTATACGTGTTTATTCTCTACACACAGTATAAAGATAATAATAATTTGGAGCTGATTGAAGGCTGACACAAATAAATGGAGAAACATGGTTTTTTTTTTACAAACTTCTAAGTAGCTAAAATCTACTACTTTCTATGCTGGTCATAGGTACATAATTTTCTTCTTGCTTACAAAGTTGCTTCTTCTTCATATGTTATTCTGATTTGGTACCTTTCTACAGACCCAAATTGAAAAGGTGCCAGCAGCAGCTATATCCAGGCAAAATAAAAATATATCTGGTCAATACACACTATATTGATACCAGAGCATAAAGAAAGTAAGATAAAACTCACAAATAGGAAAAAAATCTGTTACCATAGTATGAGGATATATCTCTTGTACTTGGTAAAACTCCTGACTATTTTAAGCATTCAGAAGAAGAAAAGAAGTTTTAAAAGGAAAGAAGGAGAAGCCATTACACTGTTGGTTGTTGTTTGCTAGAAATTACATGTTAGTATAGTTTTTCTAGAAGAAAAGAGTCTCTGGCAAAAAGTTAAAATGTCTAGAAGTCACAGAATATTTTATTATTATTTACTCTATCATTAAAACTCAGAAGTTATTGATATGGCTTGGTCTTATTCCACAAATTACAGCAGTATAAACATTTTCTGGAAATCAGGTGTCTGTAAACAATATTCTGTACAGTATATAATTACCTATGTGCTCTGTGGTAGTGTAGAAATAGTGCTGGGATAGTTTCTGCCAGCTGATTACAATTGGCAACAGCATTTAGCATTTAGAACCAATCTTAGTGTAAAATGAAATAACAAATCAGCAGCCTGTATTCTGAGGGCCTAGAGACCAAAGGACTGGACTGGGTCACTTTGTAAAGGAGAATTCAAAGTTACAGAGAGATCCAGCCCTGTTAATTGCAGTTAATACAACATTCATATGTAAATGACAAAGACCCTGGAACAACAGCAATGGTACAAGGAGCTCTTTTCATATGCAGACACCACAGAGAAGGTGACACCAGAGCTCCCCGAGGAGCAGGATAACTGCTGAGGGTTTCACCCTCGTTCTTTCTCTGGGTTTAAGCCCCTATTTTCCTGTTCCTATTGCTCTAAAGGAAAACCCTTGATCCAAAATTGCATGAAACCACAGAAAATGTGCAGAACAAAAGAGAGGTATTTTGAAATTAACACATTGATATTGTTTAAACACACTAAGAGCCTTAAATCGAAGGCATTGCACAGCAAGGACAAATTCTTTGTTATTATCCAGCTGTCATTGATCTGGAAATCTCAAAGCCCATGGGTTTCTTGAACTAATTCCAGGCTTTTGTGCACTCTACCAAGGCAAAGACCCCCAAGGAACCATTTGTCTTGTGACACTCTGATCCTTTTGCTTCCATTTACAGACAAGACCAGGAAGACCAAAGTCATACAATCCAACCCATACCCTAAAGACTGAAGCAGAGTGCAGAAAAATGTTAGCTTAAGTATAAGGTTTGATTGATGACCATGTCGATTCATATGTTCACAGAATTCATAGAAGTTTGAGCACTGGAACACCTATTATGTCATCTCATCTATGCAGTAGACAGAGAAGGATTTGTTCCCTAAAGCATATTTCATATGGCTTTATTCAATCCCATTTTAAATGTAGGAGCCATGAGGCTCCCATTGCTTTCTTTGAGAAAGCTGATTTGTTTATTGTTTGAATTAATTTCACCATATCCAGTCACAGCAAATATGCTCAAGATGCTGTTCTTAATAAAAATATGGAATGTCCTCAGTAATTTATGTTAGCACTAAAATAGCTGGTGAATATCCAAGCTACACGTTCTGTTGAAATATATCTTTGCATATAGCAGACTCTTCCTTTGATATTAATAAATGCAGTAATCTCTAAGTATTTGGCAGTCTTTTATGGTGCAATTTAAAAATTTTATCCTAATTGATGTTCTTTAGTACTTCAGTAACCAGTTCAATGTGATTCATAAGCTTGGCTTTTTTTACACAGTTATATTTCTGATTGAACTTAGTTATTTCAAAGCACTGCTGCATAGCAGGTACCAAACATTACAATTAGTTCCCACTACTTTTATATTTTTATTTCTTCGTGAATTCAGAACTTGCAAAAAATTTGTAAATAAGTCAAAAATGTCTTCTTGACACATAATTCCTGTGCCACTCTTATGGAGAATATTGGTAATACTGAAAGGATTATTTAGAATAAATACTTACATTTTTACATTACTGGAAGAGCAACTTAAGTAGAAGTACAGATCCACTGTAAATGCAAGTTTGCCAAGTAGAAAGATACTTATAGGTACTTACTGAGTTCTAACATAATTTCCCAAGAAAGACATATATTTTAAGAGTAACTATAATTAGTGTTATGCTGTCATCAAAACATTGGTAAATATAAATATATATCAAACTTGGGAATTTTTTCTTCTTCTCTTTTCAAGGAAAAAAATTAATAGACTGCTGCTTCAGTTACCTTAATGTAAGATTTGTATCCAGTAAAACCATTTCACCACCATGGACAAAAAAATCACAGCATTCAAAGGGCGGAGGCTAAATCTTCCCAATTCTTGCATGAGGACGCTTTTTCACTGGAGAAACATTTTCCAAAGTTGTAAGGAAAATGAACACACATTAAAAAAGCAGCTCTTTAACCTAGGATAGCATCTGTATTTACTGTACACGATACAATCTTTATGACATATGGAGATTGTCTTTCTGTTTGAGCCGCCTAAAATATTGTGCTGGTCTCGACCTTGGAAACGTTTCCTAAGTGTTTAGTGCAGTATTACAGAGAGCTTTTGCCAGAAGAGTCACTGCAGAGCCATGGAATCTTTGGGGGCTTTCCATATTAGGGGTTTTCTTGCTCTGGATTAAGCATGCCAACAGTATTTAGTTGCCTTTCTGTATTTAGAACTGATTGGAAGGAATGGATTTTGGTAAATGTTGAAACTTCTTGTATTTCATTGAGTTAAGTTCACTCCCACAGGACAATTTAGGGAAACATCCGTTAAGAAAGCTGTTGCAAACTATCCAGTACTACACCAGCTAAAGCAGATTTCTATAGCTCATTACCAAATGTCAGGAAACCATGCATTTATTCACCCGCCATTCTAATGGCCCCAAAAGACTGTGAAGAACATGCATTTCAATTTTTTTTTTTTTAATTACAGTTTGTAGGATAATTATCACAGATCCTTGGAAATAATTACTGATGTTTAAACAAATATATTCAATTAAACTATTTACTTAAATAAAAATATATCACTTGAGGAAAATATCAAATGTCTCTTAATTGTCAGTCAAAAGCTTTCTGTGAAAGAACTTTTCAGGTCCTCTTAATTGAAGTGCAAAATGTTTAGTGTAATTTACGATACAAATGGTATTGCAAATACACACAGGAGATTCAAATTTAAGGTTAACATTTATATCATTTCACTTCCATAGTAACCTTTTAGAGTCCAGATTCCCTTTCTGCCCTGTAACTGGAATATTACTGAAAGATTTCTCCACATCCAAGATTAGCAGGACATAGTCCTGGCACCACTACCTGTCTGAACTTACCCTGGAGATGCAACACCAACTGTTACTGGATTCCCATAATATATGACATCAGTGGTGGTGATCCAATAAATAACAGTCTTGTATTTGCCCTAGGATCATCTATAATCTTATATTTATTTGTCTTATCAACACTGTGGTTACGACAGCCTACCGATGTCACACAGTAAGAGTTGGGGTTTTGTTAAAGTTGTCACCAGCCATAAACAGAAGTGTGAGCTATTGCAGGTTTATTTAATCTTGCAGCCACTGCATCCTTATTCATAGCAGTTTGAGAAATATTATTTCCCACTCAAGGTCATTTGGCCTGAAGCTAGGACTTGACCAAGGGAAAAAAGGAGTCACCTGTGGTAGAAAGCACGAGTGAACTAGATCTAATCCTGATCTGTAAAGGAATTTTACAATTGACTTTAAAATAGAAAATAATCAGAAAGATGTTTCAGAGATCAAATTAATATATAGAGGATGCTTTGAAGAACCACTTCACTAAAATTCCAACTTGTTACTCTTTAAACTCGAACCCTTACTATCAGAAGTGTCTTACAGATCATTTAGACTTTAAGCACTTGTCTGCACATCCCAGCAAGCAGGCTACTTTACTCTGAAAGGTGCAACATTTCAACTATTAAAACTCTGCCATCCAGACATAAGCAGCTAAAACAGCCAAGAACCATGTTCCACTTTTAAAGTTTTATAATTCCAGAATACACTGAGGGGCTTCAGAGCTGTAGGAAAACAGAACACACAAAAAAAGTTTTCAAAAACTACTCTGCCTCTCTTTCATAATAAAGACAATCCCACACAAAACTTTAGAGAATGCAGAGGACAGAGAGAAGAAGAAAAATAACTTTTATAAAGTCTCAGTATAAGTGGAAAGAAATTATATTCTGAGAGCAAAAATCACCTAATATGTTACTAGGTTATGCAGTATTAAACCCTTTATCTTCAAAAACTTTTTATACGCTTGCATATGAACTTTAACTTAACAAATAGGACCACAGAGTAAAGTTCATAACAGTCTCAGTTCAAAGTAATAATAGCATCACTTACCTAAAGATTGGTCTTTGGAGATGCTTTTTCTTGATTGTAACACAATCATCCATTTAAAGTAGGGAAAAAGACTTCTTCCAGCAAATAACTCCAAAAAAACCCAGGGAGTAATCGGGAAACTTGTTCTTAGCTACTGTGCTGCAGAGAGCACACAGAATGGTATTTTGGTGCTGGGGGAAGCCTCCCTCCCTCTTTCTGACAGTGGAGCAGAAAAGGGCCATAGAGGCCACATAAGCCAGGCACAGCCGTGCGCTACCAAACCGGGCAGCCGGAGCACAACTGGAGGCAAGTTGGTCGAAGTGCAGAATTGCACTGGATTCCTTTCAGTTGTGCAAGAAAAGCAGGGAGCTCTGCCAAGTGCTACCCAGGTAAAAATCTGTCAGATTATCCCAGCCATGAGAGCACTTCTTACACATACTGGTCAAAATCCTAAATGCAGAGCCACCCTCTCTCTCTCTCTCTCTCTCTCTCTCTCTCTCTCTCTCTCTCTCTAAAACACACTGTTCCGAGGCTCAACTTTTTTTTCTTCAAAATAAAAGTTGTGCAGCTGTTTCAGCATTCCCATGCGAGTACCTTCAGAAAATTTGTTCTGGTAAAAAAACTGTATACAGATTAATGAAGACGGATGGATCTGGTCTGCAAGGCTGGCTCTACTTCAAGAGATTGTAATTATTTTACAATCTGGCTTTTATTCACTCTGGATGATGTGTGGATATAACTATGCAAATTAAAGCACTGCTCATAATTTTTAGCATACATAACCTAATAACCTACAATTGGCTGAAGCACAATATGGTGTTTGCAGCTGGTAGGACCACAACTACATGAAACAAACCAAAGCTCCATCAGTGAGGAAAACAAAAATGCCCAAGTTCAGAGAATGTCAGTAGAAAACTGTTACTGTTTGCACGATAAGATTTCAACATAGATCCAAACTGAAAATCTTGCTCTGACATCACGCTGACATAAATCAGGAGGAATTCAACCGCAGCGAGCACAGGCTGTAAACAAAGCCATAAAGCAGAAGCGGCTGCCCGTGGCTCTCAGGGAACTGAAGCCATGGGGGTTTCAGGTGAGACACAATTTCCCGCACACGTCAGAGGGCCCAGAACAAACCTGTGTTGGCACAGGTCCTGATGGGAAACATGGAACCCAGCCAGAGGAGCAGCAAACCAGCAGCAAGGCAGCTCCATGAGTGCAGCTGCACACCCTGGAACCGTGTGCCCCCTTCCTGCCGAGCGAGGGACGGTCCTGCCACTGGTTGTCCCCTCCATCCCAGCACTGGAGCTCCCTTGTGGCTTGATTGGTGCCAAGCTCCCTGCGTGTGCGGGGTGCAGCTCCTGGCACGGGACAAGAGGGATCAGGATGGCTGGGATTTTCCTGGAATTACATTAGTGGGTGGAGAGAGAGGAGAAGAGGGGCAGATTTACACAGATAAGTGCACAGCACTGGCATTATCAAAGTTTGAGGCAAGGTAAGGAAGGTATGTCTTAGGCTGTATATGATCGTGAAAGTTCCCGTTACATTATGCACAAATTATTATTCAATTAACAATATTTTCAGGAAATAACTCTATATAGAAGAGAGCTAACATATATTAATATGTATTTGCACAAAGGAAAACCGAGGAGTTAAGTGGATTTTATTGAAACAAATGAAGTCTCTTCCTAGAGGTGAAATATATTGCTTTTACAACAGAGTGATGGTGTCAAGTTTGTTTAGCCTGAAAGGACCCAGTAAGTGATCCCCAAACTGTATTAAACTACTTTCTTGACACAGCTCTTATACTCTTGATAGGAGTATCTAAAGAAAAAACTATCAGACTGTCATCACCAGTTATTTTGTGTAGTTGAGCTTCACTTCCTCCACTATTTCTATTCCTCTAAGAAGTAGAGAGAAATACAATTCATCAGGAAATTAATTGCCCATATCAGATTGCAAGATCTTGAAGGATTTGAAGATCTTTCTTCAACAATGTGCAGTGTTCAGAGTGTTGTCATATTTTTAAAGATCTTCTTTATCTAATCATCTTATTTGTTCTTGTGTGCCAAGATTTGCTATGTCCTTCATATAGTTTTCTTGCTCTGGGTTTCAGCATTTCAAAATAATTTGCTGCTTTTTGAAGTGTGCTCACTCACGGATAATATAGAAATCTAAAATTTGCAAGGAAACCTCCCTTTTCTTTCTGTTTCACATTATGTGCATATATTGCTGTACTTCTGCTATTTAGAGGGATTTTCTGTAGCTCAGGGTAAAAATCCAGAAAGTTACAAGAAAGGAAACAAAATTCTCCAAATTCTCAATGAAATATGTTTCCACTGAACCCCCAAACCAATGACCACTGCTCTATGTGATGCCAGTTATTTTATTTCATCTTCCATGCATATGTTAATGTGAACAAAGACTTTTTGAACCAAAACCTAGTAATACTTTACCACTCACAGAACCTGAGTTTTCTAAACTTCAATATCTATAACAATAGTTAAGTAATTTGATATTTAATATTATTTGTCTCAGGGCAAAAGACTACATATGAGGTGGAATCCAAAACATTCTGTTCTGCTTGTTTTAGTGCCACATATTTCTTATTGATCTGCAGCTCTTTGCCAGAAGTCTAGAAATGCAATTATTTCTCCTACTTTGATTTCAAAGCTCTCGGCAATTAAGATGGTAAATTTAAGAACCAGTAATCTGTGTGTGTCAGACACTTGATGCTGTCTAATTTCTAGATAAAATGTCTTCTGGCTGTGAAGATATGTGTAAGCATTGCTGGCTGGGGTTTTCTACCTCTGTACAAAGACACATAGGTGGGAAGATCAACAGAACGGGGAGGCAAAGAAATTACGAAGGCATCATCAACCACATAAGTGAAAAAGAAATTACCTTTATAAAAAAGCTGGAATATCAGTGAGAAAAATAACTGGCAAACTGTACTGTAAGAGTAGTAATTCTGTCAAAGTAGAAAGATAATTTGTCTAAGCAGCTTGCTGTCTCAAGGCCAGCACTATTCAATATTTTCTTCAATGGTTTGGATGGAGAAAGGAAATACTCTTATTCCAAAACAGTGTTAAGCCAGTTATCTTTTCTGAATGTCCTTGGCAAACTCCAGAAATGATTTAAAAAAAAAAAAAAAGGATATAAAAAAATACCAAGCTCTACATACACATGGGAATAATCGGCAGGACAAGGGGCCATTGGCTAGGCAGCCTTTCTTCAGAAAATGCATGGGAAGCAGCAGTGAATCATACACTAAACAATCACAGTCTTAGGCAAAAAGAAAGCATAGTTCTGGAAGATAATAAAAGGAGTACTGTCCAGAAGAGCAGCCTCCCACTCTCTGTGTTCCTAAGGCTCACCTGAAGCATTGTTTCTTGCTTTGAGGCAACACAATTCAGCAGACACATACAGGACTAAACCTTGACAAAACAGAAATTTAGAGAACATCTCATGAGTAAAGACAGAAGGTCACATGATGTAGCCTAAGGAAAAGCAAACCTAATTAAAAATATTCCAGAACACAAATATAGCTGTGTAATTTATGGAAACAGACTGTTTTTCTTACCCCTGTGGTCAAGAAAAAACAAACTGCAAAATAGCACATAGGGTTGTAAGTTGTGGCAATAAAGATTGAATGGTGAAAAAAATACTTTTTGAAGGAAAGTAATAAGGACATTAATTGCTGAGGGAATCTGTTCTTGAAAACACGAGTAGCTTTCTAAGCATAGATTTTTATAAGGCTCTATAAGCAGGTTTCAGAAATTATTAGCCTTGCCTTGGTTGAGAATATGGATTAAATAATCTCTAAATACACCATCCAACCTCATAGTTCTAAAATACTTTGGTAACCAACTGCTATATTCAGCTTCTAACTGAACCTGCTGTTTAGTTTCAGATTATAGTGGGCATGAAACCATTTACCAATCAGCTGTGGCACATGGGCTTTTCAATCTTTCACCTATTTGCCACTTAATCCAAATTTTGAGCTTTGGTCCATCATTATGGCAGCAAAGTGTGACATTTAAAGCTTTAATCCATTAAGCACCATAATTTCTGGTTTGCTTCCATAAGAAAGTATGGGGACAAGGGCTTTCCCATATTTTTCTCAAGCAATAGGGAACAAGTAGCAAGCAAAGACTTTGCATCCATGTTATGCACTAATGAAATAGTTCCAAAAAATATTTCTACTTGCTTCTCTTCTTACAGGTTTGAAACCTAAAAATCCAAAGCAGAACTTAGAAAAAGAATGCTGTCTTACTCTTCAGTACAACACCTTGCACCAGTTTACTGTTTAGGAAACTTGTAATGTAATTAAATCACTAAGTAAAGTATGAAGGGAAAACTTTTTATAGGAAAAGGTGCAACCAATCCCTAACAAGATTTTTATTCGGGTATTTCTAAGACTGTTGGAATAGATTCACTTGATAAAGGCTGTTCACAGACTAAGGATTCACACTTGGTGCATAAGAAACCAGAGGGGATGATGTGAATTCTATCTATACCATCAGTGTCACTTCAGCAAGAAGGGCTTCCAAGGTTCTCTACAAGACTATAAGGTCTACAAAGCTCTCTACAGAATGGCTTCCAGAGCCTTCCCTTCCATTGTAATGAGAGGGACAAGCCTCTCAGCACGCCTTTTACCAGTTTCCAATCTCCTTGCAGGGTCTCCAAATCTGTCATACCCAGCTAATAAAATTGTCCAGCTGTCTGATGTCCCCAGAAACAGGTTAAATGCTAAAGGAGATGCTGTGATCACCTGCCATGCAAAGGGCAATTTTATCACAAGCATGCCATGCTTGATATATAATTCTACCTACTAAGACTGTGCTTTTATAATGGTTTAAGAGCTAAATTATAGTTGCCCACATATTCTTCATATTCCTTGCAGCAAGTCATTCTGTTAAGGATCAGACTGAGTGGTTTTTCACCCAACTGTTATACCAGGTTTGCATTCAGCTTACTGCACTCTGAGCAGTGTAGGACACTCTCAATTGGTTTCTTCATGTTGACGTCAGCAAAGCCTACTCCAAAACTTCACCTGATGACTTCTCCAAGCTTGAAAAACCAGATAGAACTGAAGAGAATTGTGACTCATTCAGAATGCAGATAGAAGAGCTGCCAAATGTCGCTGCATCTATTGTAGTACATGTGGCTAAAGCTCTGTGAAGAGTTGTGCAGGCCTTTAAGTTCTGCCTTCCCTTTTTACCTTTTCTAAGTAAGATAAACTGTAAATGAAATTCTAAAACAAAAATTGTTTTACTCTCTCTTACTCTCCCTGTTTACATGCACACACAAACTGAGCAGAGACTTACGTCAATGCCGTCATGCAGGAGATTAATTTCCCTGCTAAGACTTTCCTGCTCAGACTGGAACACAGGAACTTGGCTTAAGAAGCTTCCCAGTGCTTTGCTTGTGCTTTTATGTTTTACTATATCGTAAAAGTCCTAGTAAAACCCAAGCAAATAAGTAGAAATAACAAAAAAATTAAAATACCTATATCTTATGGGAACATTAATTTTCCTGATTAATAAAACTCTTCTCAAGAACCTGACCAGTGTCACAGCTGTATTTGATTGGATTCTACCTGATACTATTAGGATTTTGTACTCGGCATCTTCAGTGAAGGGAGAGAGGCGGATGAGAAGGAAAGCAAGGGAGGGGAAACGAGAGGAAAGAAATTCCTGTGGGATATATGATGCTAAACTAGCACTGAGATACACAAGTCAAAACATGGCATTCTTTGGTTTTGAGCCAGTGCAATATTATTATTGGCCACAGTTGATGGAATTTCAGTCTGTATTGGAAAACATAGTAATTGATGTGCCATGTGTTTTTCTAAATGTATACATATAATGGCAACTATACATTGACAAGAGAGCAACTACTGACTAAGCATACTGTTGCGCTTTAGGGTGGAAAAGGGTAATAAAATCCCCAGAACTTAGCACAGATGGTCTGCATAAAATCAAGCAAAAGATAATTGCTAAACACTTTAAAAGGAATGATTAAAATATATGCCAGTATAACTGTTTGCTGAAATACTTAAACATTGAAAAAAAAAGTTTAGAAATCCAAAATTGTCCAGAAAGGAAACCATGATCAACTGTGCCCTGTGTTAAGCATGGCTATTGAACAACGTCAAAATAACGACCAAAAGAATTTTTTCTGCTAAATTGCAGTTCCTCATGGAAAATATATGAGCACTTACAAGGACAGAGGCTATGCTAAAAGGAATTAGAAGATACGTGGTAGACTGCATCAATTTCCTCAATATGCAGTAGTTCTCATCTGAATGTCTGGAACAAAGAGGCAAGAATCTATCATTAGCTACCTCTTCACTACAGATTTTTCTTTGTAAGTCACATTCAAATCTGTGTAGGTGGCAGAGTTTGAAAACTTAGTTTTCTGACTTTTTTTTCCGTTTTAGATTTTGAAAATATTTTGCACTGTCTTTCATCATGGTCTCCAAGATCATGTATTTCATAGTTTTCTGAAACTTACTTCATTATAATTGGTTAAAATACCCTGGTCCATGCACAGTTATTGAGGTTTTCCGGTTTTCTTCATTAGATTTCTGGTATTCAGTTTGACTGACACAGAAACTGTCTGGAAGTATAAACCCATGCTCTTCCCTTGGGCATTAGCAGAATCTGGGACTGGTTGCAGTGTCTTCTCCATCAGCTACTTGTTCTTTGGTCATATCACCATTGTGAAAAAAAAAAAAAAAGATGACACAGCAAAGACTCTACAGGTGATTATAAATCATCTTACAAAACTGTTTCATTGAAGTAACAACACTAATAACAGATCTTTGCTTTCTGATTGTGAAAATTTGCTTTTAAATAAGTTTCCCCACAAATGTCTTGAAATCTGACATCCATCATTTTTAAGCCTTACAAATAGTGATAAATGAAATTCTGAGTTCAGCTCTATCCTCAAATATGTAACATGGCCATAGACAAAAAATGTCTTGTGCACGACTCAAAAATCTATTATTCTGAGACAATAACATTTGCAGCATTCTTATCTTTCTGTTACAAAGACATTCACAAAATGTAATGCATTCAATAATGATCCAATTTTTTTTTTCTTCCCATCTGGATTCTGTTATGGCCTTTGCAAGACACAGTACTGTCCTTCTAAGATAAAAAGACCCACAGAACCTTTTATTCTCCTTGTGCTATATTACCTGTATTATTTTCCTCCTTATGCCAGCTCACTCTCTCCTCAGCACCCCACAGACTTCTTCCCAATTCTATTTATTGTGATGATGTTCTTCCAAACGTGCAAAGTACATGTGTACTCATGACAGAAGACTAGCAGGAAGTTTATCTTTTCCAGCAAAACTTTACAGAGAGACTCAGAAGAAAACTCACCCTGTTATTTGGCAACAGCACTGCCAGAGGGAAAAAACAGCGAGCAAATGAGAAATGTAGAATTTTATATATCAAATAGTTTTCTCTCTCCCCACCCTGTAAAGTTAATCCTTAGGATGACCAAATTATGTAAAACAAGGCCCTCCTGCTAATTGTGGTCTAGGCATGAGAAAACTCTGAAACTGTTTCAAATGCACTGGTAATGATCCTCAAGAAGGGTTCACTAGTGTGTTCATGTACAGGACTCCTTGGGATGAATTTTGACTGTCAGTTTATCTACAGTGAATTTGTCAGTATATCACTTGTTTAGTCAACAAATTTTAAAAATAGAAATGGTGCTTAAAAGTAGTTCAGTGCTCACACTTTTTATCAAGGGTCAAAAGTTTGTCAGAAATATAAAGCAAAAAGAGCCTGACTAGAGAACAGGAAACACACTACAAATTACAGTTTACAAACAAGGAATGACTCATGTTTTCCTACGAAGTGTCTGTCTAGATTTTTTTCACTTTCCCCTCTTCATGTAAATACACCCTATTTATTCATAAATTTAAAATCCCATTTCAGAAAAATTAATTTCAAAACTTTACTAGAGACACAAGCCAAAACAAAAATTGAATATGCATTCATTTTATACCATAATCCCTCTGAGCTCAAGGCTGAGGCAGACTAATTTTGCTAGTTACATTCTCCAAGATGTTTGAATGTGGGTACAATGTACTTGGGTTCATTATCCATGCAATTATTTTCTATATGAATTTAGCACACTTGCAATGGGCCATGCTCCCAACCCCAGAGAATGAGCTGTTTTGATTATCTACTAAAAAGTACTCACCAGGGCATTGTTAAACTCCTTACATATGGTCTGTGTCTACCTAGACCAAAGAATGAGTTACTATTTTTCATACTAAATCATAAAATTGAACTACAACCAAAAAAGAACAGAATTTTTAATGTAATGTGTGCACCAATGTCTTTCCTGGAACTATTAAACTTCTTGTGAGTTACTCCTGAACGGTAAGTTACACCCCAATATTCAGTAAGAAAAAGGTTTTCCAGTGTCTAAAAACATCTTGACAACAGCTGGAAAATAATTTTAATAAGATGTATATAAAATTGACCACTGTATAAAATTTTGTCTTGTGTGAACTGAAGACTGGGTGTATTTCTCTCATTCCAAATTGTGTCTATTTTCTAGCTCTTCCTAGAATTTTATCATTCAGTTCCACTCATCCCCTAGTGGAAAGATGAACTTATTTTCTTCACACTCCATCTCAGCTTTTTTCTCCAAAACCTATCAAAAAACATGCTAAATTGTGTCATTTGTTCTGATTCTGAGCTATGTTCTGTGGGTACCTTCTGACTACAATCCTATACCATCAAACAGGCATTTGAACTGAACCACTGAAACACAATTCAGATGAAAATCATTAATGCTAAAATGCAAGACTCTTTTGCTGTTTCCCAGGAACTTCAAGGTTCCCCTCAGTCAGCACACTGAAATATTGTGCATTTCCATGATTTACTTTTCACAAATTCTCATGACAAAAAGTTGCCACTGCACTGTGCAATACAGTGGTGATTCTGACATTAATTTCTTCTTTGACAAGTACATTTCAAGCCAGTATTTGGTTTTTTTCTTCTAACTATTTAGTAATTAATTTTTATGAGTAATAAAATCAGCTCTCCCCTAATATTTAATATTTTCCTGTTAATATAAAACATATATTCTCAACAGATTTTGAATATCACTGCCATGAACACAGCAAGTCTCCTTTGTTATGCAGATTATTGTCAAGCAGCAATAATGAGACTAATTTGAAATTAATTATATAAATAGCCAAGCAGCAGATTTTTAATTATCTTGTTGCAGAATTGATAAATAATCAGGGAGGCCCATACATTGATTAAAGTTATCTGCTACTATCCTGACAAGACAAGTTAGAACTGGAATTATTTTGCCCAAGATAAACACATCCTATCCAGTCAAACAGTGTGAAACAGATACTACCATGTGTATCCCAAGATGATGTTTTTGCTGAAGCCCAGTGTGGGTGCCATGGGGAATGTCAAGCATTCTGTGGCTCTGCTGTTATCAGAATGTTTTTTCCACTGCTCCTTTGACGATTCAGACCAGACCACATGGTACAAGAGGTAAAGGTGTGCATACAGAAGAAAACAAGACATACTGGTTATGTACGCAGCCCCAAGCAGTCACAATGGCTGTAACTGAGCACAGGTAACATTTTCAACTCATGGAATAATCATGGAACTGCTGTGGTGGAAAAAGACCTTTAAGATCATAGAGTCAACCTGTAAACTTAACACTGCCAGGTCCACTATTAAGCAATGCCCATAAACACTACATCTTCATGTCTTTTACATTCCTCCAGGGATGGTGATTCCACCACATCTCTGGGCAGCCGATTCAAAAGCTTGATAACCCTTTCGGTAAAGAAACTTTCCCTGATATTCAATCTAAACCACCCCTCAAACAACTTGAGGCCATTTAATCTCATCAAGTTCTAGGCTTGTTACTTGGGAGGAGAGACCAAAACCCACCTCACCACAACCTCCTTTCAGGCAATTGTGAGAGTGATAAACCCTCTCCTGAGACTCCTTTTCTCCAGGCTAAACACCCCCATCTCCCTCAGCTGTTCTTCATCAGACTCATCCTCCAGACCCTGCACCAGCTCCATTGCCCTTCTCTGGACTCTCTCCCACACCTCAACCTCTTCCTTGTTGTGAGGTGCCCAAAACCAAACTCAGTACTTGAGATGCAACCTCACCAGTGTTGAGTACAGGGGGACAATCACTGCCCCAGTCCTGCTGGCCTCATTATTCCTGACGTGGGCAAGGATGCCAGTGGCCTTCTCAGCCACCTGGGCACTGCTGGCTCATGTTCATCCACTGCCAACCAGCACCCCCAGGTCCTTTTCTGCTGGGCAGCTTTCCAGACACTCTACTCCCAGTCTGTAGTGCTGCCTGGAGTGGTAATTGTAATTCATTAAGATTAATCGACACACTTACACACGATTTGATTAATTCAGTATTTCCCACTATGAATTGCAGAAGTCTCATCTTGGACATTTTGAAAAACAGACCACCTTTCATTCACATTGGAGAGAGGTTGTTATAACATTGGTCCCACTGATGTCAGCAGCGTTCACTATGACTAACTCACTGTCAGTGTGATCCTCAAAGAGCAGATGGAGCAATATCCATTCAATTTGGTGTATGTGGTAAATCATGCTCCCAATGAACAGACCTATTAAGTTATGATAGGTCTTGACTAATCAGGACATCTGCAGCAGAAAATAAAATGCGATAGAACTGAGATAGACTTAGGAAGAAACTATTTCTATTTCTTTAAAGAAACAGGCTTTGGAGGTCTTGAAGTAAAGTTATAGGGAAACACACTTTCCACTGAATTTTAAACCTTTTCATGCCCAAGAGCCCTGACTTTGGGTAATACCTGTCAGATACACTTCCAGATATTATCAAAGCTTACAACAATTTTCCAAGTGAGGAATTACACTCTTTTGAGTAACAGCGATACCTGCCACGATGATGGTAAACATCTCTCCAAATAGCCTGATGGCAGCACTAGTACAGCTCAGAAACCCAAATATTAGAGAAGAGCCCTGAGCAGGGCACTTAGCACAGGATCTTCTCCAAGCCTTAGACTGACATAACCAGGCACAGGTCAAACCAACCCTTTGGTGGCTGATGCTCCCCTGCCAGTGCCCTGTGCCTCACTGCAAATGGTGCAGACTGAGGTTGCACCCTTTTCCCTGATACTGCTCTTCAATTTCTTGAGGCTCATTGCTTGAACTTCTTGTGTTCAGTTAATTCTTGTGTTCAGATTGAGACCGCTGCTCCTATTCCACAGTTTTATTTGAAGTAACCCACAATATTTATTGTGAGGCCACTATAGTGCATAAAAGACTTTAAATTCAATGACACAGAATGATTCTGGTTTCGTTCAGTGAAGTGACTTTACCCTAAAGAGACGTTTATATAATCAATAAAGTATTTAACAGTGGTGAGCACTTAAGTAGCACACAAAATGAAACAAGTTGTTACAATTAATGACTGTATGACAGGTGCTAAAATATAATTGTTCATTTAGCAGCCTTTCTTAAAGAGTGAGGCACTTATGAATCTGGCTTTTACCCTGATTCTATACAGCCAAGCATCTGTGCCCACATGACATTTGTCAGTAAAATACAAATACAAAATACAAAATTTTTTCACTTGGAGCAATGCAATTTAATTATGCCTTTATCCAGATTAGTTATATGAATTCTTCCATCACACTCTTCGACCTTTAGGAAATTATTCTTTTAGTGATATGATATGGACTAGCTCATACACCATGGTTAAGAAAAACATGTCACAAAAATGTATAGCCTAAGGAAAAATGTCATGGGCTACTCAGGTCAATTCTGCTAAGGCTGTTTGGTGTGATCATTTTTAGAAAAGAAAACACAGGGAAGACCAAGGAAATGCCAGGAACATGTCTGTATAAAACCATGTTGTTTTCTATTTCTGATAATATCTCTCTTTTGTATCCCTGTGGAAATCACTGGTTTTGTGATTTGGATTTTTCTGGTTTGGGGAACCATATCTTCAGGGGGGATTCATGGGGCATTCAGTTACTGTGCTGTGCAGAAGCTCATGTTACATAGCCATGCAGGAATAGTGATCTGGGATAATGGTGAATTAAGCTTCCAAATGGCTCAGGGTATCAAAAGCAAGAAACATGACTGCAAGAAGGGAGCCACTGAAAAATCACAGAGACCTGCAGCTTTTCCTTTGGAAACACCAGGAACAATTGCAGATTTAAATAATGCTTCATTGGTCTCATCCAGCAATGGCTGCCAGCCATGAGGAAATAAGACAGAAAATATATTTAATTCTTTGAATAACTGGTTCTGAGGCACTTCACATCTCAGCATTTTTCTGTTAGATCAAGTAATGACTCCAACTATGAAACTGGATTTGCAAATGCTGAAGAAAATTAACATTCCGTCTAAAATTGAAGATTTTAAAACTGCAAACACATATTCTTGAAAAGAATAAGGTGAAGGCCCAATCACTCATTAACACAAACATGTAGTCCGGCTCCCTGAAAACAAAAATAAAATCAAACAAAAAACGATGATGATCTGAGACAAGTATCCCAGAATGATATGACTGAAGGACTGTATTTATCCTTCACAAGTTTGATTTCCAAATAAAGAACATTTTGCATTTCAGGTTGACATTGTAAACACTAAAAAAGATACAAAACCTTTCAAGAACAGCACTATGATAAACATGAAGCTCAAAATGGGATACAAAAACAGTGCTTTGCAACCGAGAGAAATAATGCAAGCCAAGACAATGATCAGCATTTGGAAAGAGATGCATGAACTGCAGAAGTCAGATCACTATGTCAGTTTTCACAAGTGCTAGCAGAGATTATAGCTCCCAGCACAATATTTTACTTGTTTTCATAACAGCAGGACACTTTAGTATTGCTCAAGTTTGTGATTACCTCCCAGATCCTTTCTGTGGTATGAATGCAGCTGGTTTAACCCCATCATATGTTTGCACAGCTGATTATTATCATAAATGTGGCAAAGGATTGGCAATTTTACTGTATTTTAGGACAAGTATTTTGAATTCTAATTTGTCTCTCATTGTATTTTCAGGTCTTGCTACAAGTTAACATTATTCCAAATTAAAGAACAAAAATGCACCCAAGTCAGAGGTCTTCAGAGCTGTGGAAACACCTTTGTATTCTGACAAAAAACTTTCGATAATCCTTTGCCAAATATACTTTACAGCCAGTGTATTATTCTTAGAAAGTTGCTCTGAGCCCTAAAAGCAATTACATGGATATGTTTCTCAAGGAACAAAAGAGGTGATGAAGCAAGTCACTGTATTCATTCAGTGACCACAGCTGGGGAAAAACTATGTCTGAAAGGCAAAGTCACCACACAACAAACAGATCACAATTGCACTCTAATTTCAACCAACTAGTATCAAAAGTATACCTTCAAATTTGCAGGAAAATATTCTTTAATTGGCAACTATTTTAAGGAATAATCCTTCCTTGGACTCTATCTAAATTGATGTTGACAACTAAAATTTAAATATAAATTGGATATTTCCCTAACTACAAAACCACCTTGCTAATTACACACATCATGAGTGGTAAGTACATTATCCTCATGGTTTTTCTTACAATAATCTAAAGTTATGACACTGAAGTGATATTTGAATGCATACGAGGCAGCTTCAGCTTTAACTTACAGAAATTTAGCTTGTTTTTGCTAATACTGTGCAAAGCCTTGCACACTTATGCCATATTGATGGTGGAAGCTCATCACTTCACAACATGTCCTCTGTTACATCAAGTGAGTGGCATTTAAAGTAGATTAATGGCAAAAATAACCAGGTTATTTTTCCTTTTTATACAAATGTAGATAGTGTGGACTGACAGATAAGACTCTGGGTTGCAAACTAAGACCCCTGAGCTTTTTGTGAGTCCAGTAACTGATCTTGGACAGGTCACTTTCAACTCAGACTGCCTCCATTCAACACGGAGAGCTGGTGAAATTTTCTCCCTTCAAAAGCTGCTTCACTCTAAGGACTAAAAGTCTTTGCAAGCACTAGGTATTCTTTCTGCCTTTGTTTCTTTTCCTGTATCAAGCAAACTTTCATTTCAGTGACATGGTAACAACAACAGTTTCTTCTATAACCCCTTTCCTATGCAGTCATATCTAGTAGTATCTTTTTTTTATTTTTTGTCCCTGTTATATAGCAGGTGCCCTAGTTTCAAACAGATTTTGTTAATTTGTGGATATGCAATTTGCTATTTCTTACTAGCACTTGCCACACATTCAGTATGGTACAAGTGTTAAGGAACTGCTTTAAAGTGACAAAAAGTAAATATCTAGTGGTTCTCAAAATTTCTGCCTTGTTACAAAACCATACTTACTATTTGGAATACTGCAGTGATTTCCTGCTGGCACTTTGATCCAAGAATATCATGAGCTGTGCAGGTGGTTTCTGTCATACTGTCATTCATATTTTTGACAGATTTTGAGTCTGCATAATATTCCCTGATAAACTTCTTAATGTTATCTGTGCCAAGAAAGGAAAACTTACGTTCTGACAGCTTGCTGACAAACCCTATTGACAATATCAGACACTTGCTCAGTCAGTAATGCAAATAAACCTTCAAATCACAGTGAGAAATACTGAAGAACCTTGAAAAATGCCACTGTACTTGACCAGTCTGACTCACTAAACCATAGGGATACATGTAATTTGTTGCATATACATAATCTTAGCTTTAACTAAAAAACATCTGTAGTCCAATCTGGAGTCAGCAAACCTACTCAGCCATTTTCATCAGCACAACACAATCTCTCAAGTTAACCAACATTATAGTGCAAGAACAGCATCCCCTTAAGTTGCAGACACAAAAGTAAAGCAGGTTATCCTGTTTCAGCTTCTTAAAGGATTCTTCACTGGCTTCTTTTACTGAGGGAAGAGTAAGGAGAATGGGTACTGATATTTCCCAAGTCAGCTTCATCCAGGTTTCCTGAAGGAGTCAAAGATAATGGTTTGGGGCTCTAAAGATTATGTTGTTCTGATTCTGACCAATGTTATGTGGGTACCTTCTGACTACAATCCTATACCATCAACTGGGCACTTGAACTAAACCACTGAAACACAATTCAGATAAAAATCATTAATGCTAAGATGTGAGATTCTTCTGTTGTGTGCCAGGAGCTTCAAGGTTCCCCTTAATCAGCACACTGAAATATTGTGCATTTCCATGATTTCCTTTTTACAAATTCTCACAACAAAATCCAAAGTTGCCACTGCACTGTGCAATACAGTGGTGATTTTGACATTAATTTCTTTGACAAGTACATCTCACAGCAGTATTTGGTGATGATATAAGTGTTTGGCACCCTTCCCAGCTACCTAATTACTCTAATGTAAATCTAAAATGAAATCTACTTCCATATCCAGCCATTTGATACCATTAATTTTTAAAATGTAAATCCAAGATTCTAAATTGAATATCACAATACACAAAATATCCATTTATTTTCCTGATGTAAAAGTCCTGAAGTGTCTACACTTTGACACAGTTCTCTTAGACAGACAATAATATATTCACTCATTCTAAAGCTGAAACCTACTTTGAAATACTGAATGTTTTGTCCTAACATAACCAATCAGCAGCTGGGCAAAGTGATGGGAGGAATTTAGATAATGTGAGTTGTGACCGTTCCACAGCTATTACTTCTGGAGATTTTTTGGTCTTTTCCTTCCCTTATTTCTTCCACTGAAGTAATTTCCTCTCCCTTTCTGCCACTCTTAATATTTTTTTCATTACACACCATTGGATTCCTCCATTTTTAGTTGCATTCCAGGATGAGATATGTTTTGGGAAGGCTTTGATCCTAACACAAGGTCACAGGAGAGACCTTCAGCTAGAGTTGAGTGCCACAAGGGAATAAAGGCAGCTCTTTGCACCAACTCCCCTGGTTATGAACAGAGCTTAGGTGACATGCCAAAATAAATGCTGAAATACTTACTAACAGAATTTATTTGTTAAGTAAAGACTTTTCACTAACACAGCAATCATTTGCAACAGTTTGGAAAAAAATTTCGAGTGCAGTAAAATTTTTAAACAAGGTATTTTAAACACTTGTTTGCTGTGATACTACCCAAATTTCCCAGTGGTAGATAAAGATATCAGTGTGCAGTTGCTATACAAACAGAACAAAAAAGCTCTTTGCTACCCCAAAGATCTCACAACACATGTTATGTGAGAAATGAGTACACTGATATGTTACCAAGTCTGATTTTTGTTTTAGACTTTCGGCAGTGACTGGTGAGAATGCATCCCACAGTAGTTTACTTATAGGCAGAATCAATTATGCTTTGAGTCATTTTTATAAGGTTCAAAATGCAGAGAAATTATAACTATACCTTGTCAAAATAAGATCTTTGGTTATAGATAATTACCAGGGAGCATCTATAGGAGTGAATCTACAAGGGACTTGCTTAAACTGTATAAAAAAAGTGCATGAACTGAACATTAAACATAATTACTCTATCTCCAGTGTCCCAGTCTAGACAACAAATAAATGCCCAAAATAAATAAATAAAATAAGATAAGAGGTGGAACTGGTTTCAAATTTGAGCAGTCAGCTTCCAACAATGACAAACGATAGCTAAACCAGTTGAAATACTTTCCTTTGTAAGCCAGTACCATCAATTCAGCATATTCCATCTTTGCACAGATGTGACACATTTCTTGCAGGCCAAGCTACAGGAAGGCAGCTCCGAGAGTCCCGGAGATCAGCAAAATTTCCTGTTTAAAGCACACACCTGTGATGCTCCAATTTTTTTTAGTTGATTCAGTTGAAACAATAACTTTTGGAACTCAACAGTAACATTTAGCACATCTTTAAAGAGTGCAAGTAGATAGAGATTGGTGACTGCAGTGATAATTACACTTGCCAGGAAGTGATGAATCATTTCATACACTTTTGCTGGTCTTATTTTAAAACTCAGAACTTGGCACTTTTCCTTTTTTTCATTTTGGCATATGCCCAAAAAGCTGCAGCATTTTTTTCCAGACCAAGGGTTAAAACAGACACACAGAAAAATGAGACTCTGCTTAAACTGCCAGACTGTTAAACTTTCCTCACTGGTATGGAGAGAAGACTGGAAGCAAAGCACTAGGAAAAAAAACTGCAGAGCTAGAACTGTGAGGAGTTTTAAGCTATGAGATATGATGAAAGATCTGCAGAAACCCAGGTACATGTAAATGGACCTAAGAGGAGCAGAATGGGTAAGAATACGAGTTGCATTTATTTCTTGTGAAAAATGGATATACTTCAGTAAAATAATTAGTGTTATGTCCATTATCCAAGCAGAATCTGGTAATGGTGGAATTTATTGGCATCACATATTGAGGCAAGACTATCAAAAGTCTTATTAAAAGTCTCATTAAAGTCCTCTGCTTAGTTTCCATCAAAGGAACTTCCTAGAAGTTCAACCTTCATTTCTCTATTTTGTTTGAGAATTCATTAACAACCCTCAGTCACTCCTGAGCATAGTTTCTTATGTCCTGCACACAACTATTCTCTTCACTGAGGTAGACCAAGAGAAGAATGTTTAGAAACTTTGATTTAGAACAGTTAAATGGAAGTGAAGGACCACTTTCTATTAAATTCAATAATTGCATTAATGGACAAATAAAATCAGCACTAAATTTTAGAAAGGAATAAGATATAAGAAATACTTCCATCTCCAGGCTTTTTTTTTAAAGCCTTTGAGCACTGAGGATTGCATGAACACTGAGAGATGCCTAGGGAGTATTTGGTTTAAATATTTTCACACTCATGTTCTGCAACTGCCACTGAAAAGAAGCTCTCTGATGGGCTTAAAAGCAGCAGGCAGCATTATTCCATTTTTTCATGCACTGGTCTAACAAGAGATTAGAAAGTTTAAAAATCTGATCCTGATCTTGACACAAACCCACCCCCTCACCCCCCCCCCTTTAAAAATTTCCATAAAGACTTCTTTTAAAAGTGTCTGCTTGGAGTAGCAGTAAATGCAAAATAAAATTACTGCTGGCAGCCTGTACATTCATCTATGAATTCCCCAAACATCTTTCATTTAAGTTCTGGGTTTGGTTTTCTTTTCTGATTATCAGTATTCTGTATTTCATCATGTATGTCAGACTTTGGCTCCCAGGAAGAAGCACCACTAACAGTGCAGCCTATCAGCTACACCAGCAGCCTGGAACCTAAACAACCCAGAGGATACTGCCCAGGAAACTCTGAAAATCTTTCCACATGCTGTACTGTAAATAATAATAACATGTGCTTTTACAAGAGCTTACTAATCATGCTGGTTTGGGTTTGGTTTGGGGTTTTTTTGCTACATAATATCTTTCTGTGCTACTCTGCATTTATAGCACCTATCAACTGTACAGACTGCATCACTCTATTTTTGAACGGCATCATCAGTTTTGTCTAAAGTATCAATTTAATGCCATAATTTTATATTATTTTCCTGGTATTTATTGTAGTTCTAACACTATATCAATTTGTAAAACCCACAGAAAAAAAGATCAAAACAAATAAAAATACTATGTTTAAAATTTATTATGGCTTTCCAAAAGTGTGGATGAGTCCAGCCTCTGAAATACATTTTTAGTAGTGGTATGCAGTGATGCTACCTCTAAAGGTTATTCTTAACATTTTTTTTTAAGTAAAAGGAAGTATTCAATTAATAACATTCTCCATTGTTTCTGAGGGCAAAGTGGTGTTGGTGACTTGAATTGATACATATAACCCTTGCATACCAAAATTCTTGAAAGCATTCAAGTTCATCTAAATAAGAATATGGGAAAGAGTATCAGTCAGATTTGGCAAGTATTTGGAAGGAAAAATATCCCTATCAGTAAGAGGAATTTTCACAAAGATATATATATGTTTAACACATCTGACTATGAAAAATATTAAGTATTTATTCTACTTTATCAGCCAAAAGCATAGTTACATAAGAATCAGCAAAAAGGAGGTAATAACTTGCTGTGATACGTGAAGGCAGTATGCTTATCATGACATTTACGCCTACTCAGATGTTCATCTGGGAAAGTGATATTGACAGCTTAGTGCTTGAATCCATCATTGTTCACAGACACATACAATTAACAGCTAGACAGTAATGAGATGTAAGTCTACATGAGTATGCAGAGGGTGGAAGGTTGTGGTGCACCCACGTATAACCACTACAAAAACTCCCTGTTGCAAAGACTGTCTTTATAAGCAGATCAGGAAATATCAGACTAAAACACTATTTTTGTGAACCCTATAGACTAACTTTCCAAGTCTGGCCACTATCCAGAATCTTTAGTTTGGAGGATGGAAGGAAGAGAATGAGGAGAGGTTTCAGAACTTGCTCTCCCTGCATATCACCATCTTTAACAAGACAGCACTCCCACACAGGGTGGACTTGGGCAGGTCCCATTAGAATAAATCACCTGGACTAATCAATAATCATTTGCCATACTGACTGCCCAGATAAACTGATTGCATACCATACAAGAAAAGTAAAAGATTCATGAACTTTCCAGCCTTGAAACTGTTTACAAGCTGGTAAGAAGTATACATAACTTAAAATTTCTTATGGGATGGAGATTTTAGCATTTTTTCAGTTCTACCAGTGGCAGAAATTAGTATATAGGAATGAATTGTCATGCAGGCCCATGTCAGGGGAAGCATTGAGTAATCAAAAAGTGCAGAGATGAGCAGAAGTAGAGATGAAGAAAATTTGATATAACTTTCTAGTCAAGTGACTTGGTCGACTGGTTTTGCTACGTTTGAGATCAAAAGCATAAAAAAAAAGTTTTAAGTCACCTTAAGATAAAAAAAAAAAAAAACACAGAAATCAATCCTGACATTGCAGATACAGGAATTATCTAGAATACATAGCCCTCAGCTATAGCCATTGAACATAAACCCTGACTCAACAGTTCCATACATGTGATTAGGTAAATCCAAAATCAACAGCAGTAATAGAAGTATATCTCCTAGTTGTAATGCAAAAATTTGCAACAATTTCCTTGCTGTTTTCGTTTCTTTCTCTCTTATTTAAAATAATATTTAATAATTTAATATTTTAAATAATAATATAATTATTATTTAAAATAATAGGAATTTAATAAATCATGATAATCTGCATTTAGATATGTATATCATGTTTCCAAAATACATTTCCCTTTCTCCATTTTTTGTCTTAACTATTCTTTTGAAATATGTTTTAATACTTTTGCTCTTGCAAAGAAATAGCTATGAGCCATCCACCCCAAAAGTGCACATTTCCCAAAGCTCCATTAATAAATGTTTATCTAAAATGTTTAAAGTTTTCTTACCAGATTTTGGTGTTTAAGAAGCCCATCAGCAGCACCAGTCATTCAGCTTCTTTCTCCGAGAAATGAAGTGTTAAAAGAAACTCTTTAGCCAAACAAATCATGGTCAGTGACATGACCAAAATGGAATTAATTAAAACTAACAACCAAGCCTTTTTTTCTTGGTCAGGTACTAGCTCACTCTTGCTTTCAGAACAAGTGTTTTGTTAACAGTCCCAGGTACATTACAGTATTAGTGCTAGTAGAGCTCAAAAAACCTATGTGAAATGTTTGAGAAGATGTGTGATTGCAGTGTGTGCAGACAGTTTAAGCAATGCTTTCCAAATCACCTGGGTGGATGAGGGGAGAGCAGTGTACATTGCCTGCCTTGACTTCAGCAAGGCTTTCAACACCATCTCTCACAACACCCTCAGAGGCCAACTCAGGGAGTGTGGACTGGGTGAGTGGGCAGTGAGGTGTATTGAGAACTGGCTGAACAGTGGCACAGCATCTCGTTGGAGGCCCTGGTGTCCCCCAGGGTTCAGTACTGGGCCCATTATTCATCAGTGACTTGGATGAAGGGGCAGATGCCTCCCACGTTCACTGGGAGGAGTGGCTGATCCCCCTGAGTGCTGTGCAGCCCTTCAGAAGGACCCTGACAGGTTGGAGAGATGAGCAGGGGGGAGCCTTTTGAAATTCAACAAAGGCGAGTGCAGGGTCCCACGGCTGGGGAGGAACAGCCCCAGGCACCAGCACAGGCTGGGATTGCCTGCTGAGCAGCTCTGCAGAGAAAGACCTGGGGCTCCTGCTGGGTAACAGCTGCCCATGAGCCAGCAGTGCCCCTGTGGCCAAGGGGGCCAGTGGGATCCTGGGGTGCATCAGGAGCAGTGCTGCCAGCAGGTGAGGGAGGGGATCCTGCCCTGCTGCTCAGCCCTGGGGAGGCACATCTGGAGTGCTGTGTCCAGGTCTGGGCTCCTCAGCACAAGAGAGACACAGAGCTCCTGAAATGAGTCCAGAGGATGGCAACAAAGATGATTAAGGAACCAGAGCATCTGAAAAAGGAAAAGCTGAGAGATGGGCCTCTTCAGCCTTGAGAAGAGGTGACTAAAAGGAGACCTCATCAATGTCTGTCCATATCTGAAGGGAGAGTGCCAAGAGGATGGAGCCAGGCTCTTCTCAGTGGTGCTGAGCAATAGCATAAGAGGCAATGGGCAGGAACTTATGCCCAGAAGTTCATGAACATGAGGAAGAATTTCTTTACTGTGCGGGTGACCAAGCACTGGAACAGATTATCCAGAGGTTGTGAAGTCTTCTTCACTGGAGATATTCAAGAATTGTCTGCATGCAATCCAGTGCCATGTGCTCTAGGGGCCCTGCTTGAGCAAGGAGGTTGGACCAGATGGTCCCTTCCAATCTCACCTATTCCATAATTTTCTGATAATGAGCTACAGCAGAGAGGAAACATGACATTAACAAGTATGTGGAATAATGACCTAATTTTACCAAGTAGCTGCAACTAAATGTGAGTTCAGGTTTGCAACCTAATCATCTGTAACAAGTAGGAGAAAAAAATCCTTCTCGGAGTTTTTAAGTTTATTTTTTAGAAGCTGATGAAAATAATAACTCTAGCTTGATTGACAAGCACTTTAACCATCAAGAGAAATACTTCTTAAGAGTAATGAATGAATGATGAAAGAAAATTTATTGGTATCACTTGGCCTGTTTTGCTAGAAACTCATTTGGTGAGGAGCCATGAGAACTTGCAATCATGTCAGGATTTCACATTGCATTGAAGTGACTAAACATAGAGTGTAGCATCCATCTTTCAGCAAAAATGGAGGGGGATGACAACCTGCTCCATCAACACTGACACCATCTAACTTTAGGACTAATTTTTCAAACATTATAGGAAAAGAATCAAAGTAACACATTTAGAAACAAAAACAAGTGCATAACCTTGCAAGGAAGTGAGTGGTTTTGAGAAAGGAAAAAAACCACTGTCTTTCTCTGCTGCTTTCTCTTTGTGACTCATACTCTGGGAGTGGTACCAGAATGGATTGTTGTCCTATTTCTATGGAAAAAATCCTTGAGCAAGTTCATTCTTGATTAAGTTAGCATGGTGCCAAGCAAATACAAAACACTGCATCTTTGATTCTGTGTTTTCTATTGTTCCAATTGCACTGGGGGAGGGAAGCAATCTCATGGTTTTGTTAACAGTGCTTCAGCACTGGCTGAACAGTGCTGGCATAACATTTCCTTGCGGTTTTCATCTTCACTGGGGGAAAATCTTTTTGATACAATTTAGGGAATAAATTTCTCAACACACAAGTTATGGCTGCGAAATAATACTTGCACCCCAGCTCTGACAGTTTGTTCCTGCTCCATGCCACATCCATTATCCATTTAACTGTGCCAATAAGCCAGATCCTTAAAATTATATGGATTCCTACAGTCAGGATTAAAGGTGACTCTTCTTTCCAAAAAAGACTGAGGAAGTTAACTGAGAAGAAATTAGCTTGACTACTGAAGCAAGCACATGTCACTGAATTCAAAGCTGTGAACTGAAGCTGCCACAGATAAGTTGGATAATTTCTGGTGTTAATAATTTTTCCCACAGTATACATGTGACCTTTTTAAAATTACTTAATCTTTTAGGAAAGTGTTAATGTGAACAGAAAAAAAGCTACCTTTCACTGAAGTACAAAGGCCTGAGTAGAAGCGTTATGATTGTATACTCACTTCACTCTAATTGGTAATATATTGTTTCCCAGATAACACCTTTCCTCATTTTCACTTTCATAATCCATTTACAAAGATAGGGCAATCTGGGTAGTTGCAATTACCTATGCAATGCATTGATGTCTTGTGGATAATGAAATTTAAATTTAAAATAGTAGCCTACATTTGCTTATTAGCAGTCTACTTCTGGTAATGTGATAGTTTACAGAGTAAAAAACATCTCTTCTACACGAGTTACTGCTGAGCTTAAATCTTTGCACATGAAGAAAAGGCAGCTTCTAGACTTACAATGTTAGGCTTTCAGTGTTAATTATGAAGGGAAGCATGGGGAAACTGAAATATTTGTGATAGGAATAGACATTTTGTAACAGGATAATAATGCAAAAGAAAAGAGTTCTTTCAATAGGGGAGGCTGTATTTAATCACGAAGTGAAGCAACAAAGGCTTTTGTGCTTCTGACACTTTCCTCTGAGGCAACTCAACAGAGAAAAAACAAAACTTCTAACTTTCATTAAACACTTTCAGAAGGGCTGAGTGCATACTGAGAAGCCTTCAGCTACCTGTAAAAATGCAAGTACAACATTTAAGACTTCATCACTTAATGGGGTAGATATTTCCACCAAATACAGTCCAATCTTGTGCCTGCCATGCTAACTGAATGCTGCACTAGAAAGGAATGCAATGTAATTATTTGGTTTGAGAGGGGGTGTTATTAGACAAAATTGTCCCCTCCCTTTTCCCCTGTTCCCATTCCCCAAATTAGTACAGAAAAACTGCCAAAATAAAATTTAAAATGATGCTGTGCAACTGTTTCTTCTTTTAAGGTCTAACTCCCCTCATCTGCTCTCTCAAAGCTTCACAGTTGCATTAAACATGGTGAGATCTATTTGTGATAATTGTAATACAAATTACAATCTGCTGATTTTATTGTTAAAAATAAATTTAATGACAAACCGGGATACAATTGAATGCATGTGAGCTGAGGAGCCCATCCTTAATTTGTCTATCTGCAAAAACATAGCTCATTAGTGAGAGTGGCAAAAATCCAAAATCAGAGCAATAAATAGCAAATTCCGTGCAATCTGTTTCTGTGTTACTACTATAGCTGCAGCCAAGTGATAGACAAAGGGAGGTAAACATGTTTCTTTCCCCTGGGAGAAGGGAAAAAAAAGAAAAAAAAAAAAAAAGGAGAAGATTCAGGGAATCATTCTTGTTCTATCAGGTGATTTGTTCACTTAGCAATTAAGAAAATAAAAATCATACCCAGTAAGAATTAACTCTGAAAATTATAATATGCTTGACATAGCCCAGTGTTCATAAAAAGGAATTACCTATAAACCTTAGCCAAATTCCACTGCATCCATGAAATACTGTGCTCTTTTGTCACAATAAAGTAAATCTGTTTTGAGGTCTCATTTATTGTGTTGTAATTCAATAGTGTCCAATTATGCTGGTTTAAGTGGTTCCAGAACCAGGCTAATTTTATTTGATTATTGACTGGATTGAGAAATCACAGGCTCAAGTTCTATGGTCTATGCTCTATAGGCACAACTTCAACTGTATTATCTTTATAATGCCTCAAAAATTAATGCAAATCTTTTATATTCTTCATTCAAAACCCCAAAACCTCTTTCACACTGTTCATTTCAGAAGAAGTTGTAGTAAAAAACGCATTGTACCTGAAAGAAAAAATTGATTGTTGCATCTTGATATTTTCTTACATCTCTGAAGTGCAGTCACTGCACTCTTGTAACTCTACAAGATTTTCAGACAGAACCACAAAGCCCCAGCGCAGCCAGGAACTGGAGTGCATTTAAATATTATTAGATCATCATGGACTGAATAAAAGCAGATTTGACTGAGCAAATAGAGCCCATAGCTGGGCCATGAAGTACTTCTTGCTGAGATTGAGAATTTCATTATGCAGCAGCCCTTTTGTGAAAATCATCAACTAATTTTCAGAAGTGCAGCATCATATGGAGATTTTTGTAATCATGCCCATATAGGAAGCTGAAATTGATCCCATGCATATGGTACTCTGCCAACTTCAGTAAGGCATGGGTGCCAGCTAAAGACAGATTTAATATAACTTGTACAATGTAGAAAAATTTCAGTTCCATGCCAGAAGTATCATCATAATGAGAATCATTGTCAAAGGATAAGAATGCATTTTAGTGTGAGAAATCACATCTCTTGTCACTTTACATTGCTGTTATAGAGCTTTACACAGTGCTTTTTGAGTCTATTTCAATTCAGTCACCATATGTAAAGCTGCATTGCCGTTTTTCATTACTGGGAATGAAAAGAATACAGTTAATCTCTAAAATTTCTATGAATTCTACATTTGCCTTGAGATCCTTCTCCTCAAAATCTTCCTCTACTAAAGCTGGTGTATAAATTGAAGCATAAAATTTCATTCTATTCCCTTGATCATTCAAAAGGAAGATGCATCTGAGATTGTATTTTTTTAATTACCAAGCCAGGAATACAATTACTCATATAGATTTATTGAAACAAAATGTTTTAACACTTTCATGCCCAGTTACTTCTAAACATTATATATTTAAACTTTTCTGGAGCAGGGATTTTTTAGCGACCAGGTGGAGAGGGAATCCCATTTTGATGTGTAGCTCACATGAAGTAGAAAATGGCTAACTGAACTACCCAAGAAATCAACTAAAAATAGAATTAAATATTTCTCTCTTGGAGTCAAAGCTTTCTCACAATTATCACTGAGCTATTTACATGTGTGTGGTATTACCATTCTTCATTTTGACATGTCTTTGACAAATATTTTTTAATATTTTAGAGAAACAAAGAGTATTAAATCAATCTGCTTAAAAAGGATCTTCAAAATCAAAAGGTCAAAATAAGCCAGATTTTCTATTTACCATATTTTAAGCTAAGAACAAAATTTACACCAATCAGATCCAGTAGAGATAAACTTATTTGAAAGAGAATAAATTTTTTTCACTCCTTTTACATATACACTCTCCACTCTAATAGTGTCTATCATTCAGTGATTGCAGTTTTCCTTGCAGAGGTAAGTGTACTATTTCATTCCATGGATCAAGATAGATAGGTGGTATTGAGGAGTCTTCAGAACAGAAACATCAAGGAAGGACTCAACACTTTCCAGCAGAACATAATAATGTGCCATATATATAATATGTGTTAAAGGCACAAAATACGTGCATTTCATTAAGAGATGGAGACAAATTTCAAATTCTCACAGGTAAATTAATTTGGAGTCTCACATTTGTTCCAGTTACTTAGAATGAAGGCCCATAATGCCTGTTTCAAGGAAGATATAATACTGAAATAGGGATTCCTTGTCCCAGCAGAATATGGCAGGGAAAAGGCTATTTCATCTTACTGCCATTGGCTTATCCCAAGGGTTATCCCATAAACCTGCTCTGTAAACCTGAACTGGACTGTGGCTGGTGAGGGCATCTTGGGAGCTATTGAAACATAAAACATTCTCTGATACTTCAGCAGTTTTCTGTGAAAGAGAAACACCCAATTTTCAATTACCTATAAAATCCAAGGTCTTTCTAGTTAAGTTGAAAATAACTAAATCAGAGCTCATCAGTAATTTTCTAATTGAATTTCTTCAATGGAAAGTTTCAGATTTCATGGACAGCTTACTTTGTTTATAAAATTTTATCTATCTCAGAGATTTCCTGACTATAGGTAACTAACTACTCCTCTGGGTTGCTCAGAGCTGTGTTCCCAGGCCATCTTTGGCAGCAGAGGGACTAGAATAGGCGGCTTTCAAATAATCAGGCTGCTGCTACTTCAGTTTAAGGGTTTGGAAGTAGAAAAGTCAGAAAGAGATACTTATTAGACTCTTTTAAAAGACAGTTCAGAACAGTCATTCTACTGAGCTTTTAATCTTGGTGGCCTTTTCCAAGGTTTTTTATGTATTCTTCGGAGCAGGAATTCTGCATTCCAGCCCACCCTGATGGAAATTAATGCCAATGATGTAATGCTTTTTGCAGTGCAGTTGCCTCTGCATCAGAAAATCACACACTGAAGATAAAAAGGAACCATCAAAAGGGACAACAATTTGCAGCTCCAGCTGAGCCCAGTATGTTAAGCATTTCTGCCAAACAGGCATCTGAGTTATCTTAAGTGAATGTATTTGAGGTTAGGAAATACAGTGATATTAATAAAAGTCTTCAGTTTAGAAGAAAAAAACTCAAACCTTTATCAAGCCTTTAGTAAAATGGCAAAAGAAAGCTACAAAATTAAACTGAGTGGTATCCAAGGTATTGCAAAATAAAAATGAAACCAAAAAATGAACAAACTATTCAAAACACAATAAATGAAAATACAAAACATATAACTGCATGTAAGCATCGTGTTCGATGTTAATTCTTCAATAAATTCTGCAGACAACAGAGAAGAAAAAACCAACTTATTTAATTTCAAATTTCCCAGGCAGAACAGTTCTGTATTGTAGAAGAACTGCAGAAAGAAGTAAATTCTACCCAGCAGTTTGTTCTTTACTCTCTTCCTGGCATAAATTACACTAAGAGTGAACCATTCAAATATAACTGCCTCCAAACACTATTTATCAGGGAAATTCACAACAATTAAATGTCTCTACAATATTTATGGAGGCTACTTGTTTCCCTGGGGCGCCAAAAGTCTGGAGAATGGTTGGGTCAAACAAACTGCAGCCAATGTCAAACAATAGATAATGGAGCATAAGCACTTGTGCAGGCAAACATCTTCCTTGAGATTGCTTCCAGTTAAATAACACTGCCTCAAATAATATCTGCATTGTGCTTGGAAGGCTGAATGGCTGCAATTCAACAGTCTCTTATTCTGGAAAACTTATTATATACATAGCAACACAATCATGCAGAAATGCTAAATGATAGTGATTACAAACATGGGACCAGTGAAGAAGACAAGAAAAAGCACCTTTTTTTTTTTTAAAAAACATTGGGGAGATATTTATAGAACTCCTAATTCTGGAAAAGCAAAGCTTTAATATGCATGTTATTTTAATGTTCTCCAGTAGATGATACCTCGAGGTACACTGGCTTTTCTGGAACATCCAAAATCAGATGTATTTGCCTAAATTGTCAGAGACAAGCAGCTTAGGAATACTTTTTGTCATTTAACGACACTGACTCAGATGAGCATACTTCTCTTACTCATTCAAAATAAGCCATTCTAAATCTCATTACAGCCCAGCTTCGTGTAAAGACCATAAACAGTACAATTGCAGCTTATGAGTGCTCATTCTCAGGGCATTCACTTCAAGAAGAATAAAAAATTTAATAAAGCACTTTTCAGCTGGTTTTCTTTTTTTGATTTGCAGATCCATGAGGTATCGCCAGTGGTGGCAAAGAGCTTTATAGAGCCAAGGCACACAACAGGCTCAGGGGGGCTTAGAATTCAGTTTTATGGATTACCCAGCAGCTCTTCACTGAATCAGCTGAGGTGCAAATAAATGATTACAATTGTCCTGAGTTAGCCCAAGCACACAACACAGATGTTTTTATGGCCTTTTTTCAGGCCAGCTCTTTGTAGACTACAAAAGCACAGATGTTAGCTGTGCATCATAACCCTGGAGTGACGTGGGCCATACTGGATCTTCATAAAACCTGCTAGTTCAAAGTTAGCCTTCCAAAAATACCGGAACAAAACGGAACCCACAGATGAAGTTCATACTGGATCCACATTTTCTGTCATGTTTTGATACAATACTAGGTACCATGGTACTGGATTTACAGTACCACAGAATCAAGGACTTAAAACATGACAGATTCAAGACCATAATTACTTTCTTAGAGAGCTGCTCAAGTAGGACCATCTCCTTTAACTTCAGGTATTCACACCCTCAGAAAACTTTCTCTGTTGTAAAGATGCAAGTAGGATGAAAACACAGAGGGAATCCAACCTAAGAACTGATAAAGTTTAAGTTTATAGTAAGGGTCAAAAAAAAAAAAAGTTATTACTATTTTTACCACAGAAGAAATCCCAGGGTGGTGTCAAAACCAGTCATACTAGAACAGCTGAAAAAAAAGCATGAAGCCAGCAATGAGCTGGGAAGCAAGAATGTGTTGTGGGAGACAACTTAATCCGGAGTACCTGCAGAAAAAGGTCACCTTTTAGGGATAATGTGTCTGACAAACTCACTTCACTCACAGAAAACCACTTTGGAAATCACGTCTCTAGCAGAATACACAGGATTCTGCTAAATACAATATCATGTTAACAGGATTTGACTTCACAAATGAAATTACATATGCTGGCCAACAGTCAGAATCACACAAGCTTTTAGGAGCAAGCCACATACCCCTTTAAAATCACTAATCCTTGCATATATGTATTCATAAAATGTGTGTCTATGCTGTGAGCAGCTGCAGCCTTTAACAGAAACCAAATGTAGTAGTGCTTTACAAGCCTAAGCAGTTTGGTAAAAGAAAAGAGAGGTTGGGGAGAAGGCTGGTTTCTTCAGTCTGCAGCACTGCCTGACTAATTGCAAAGCTTTATGGACTGTGAAAACTGAGTCACTTCATTGTCAGCTGTAATTTTATAAGTGATGCACTCAATTTCTGTTTAGCTTCTCTTAACCACAGCAGAGTGCAACTTGCTCTCCTTTTAGTCACAACTGCTCAGTTTTCCCCATCTTCCTTGTAAAAGGAAAGGATTTACTTTGTATTAAATTCTGACTGCCTCTATAGATCCTCTTTACGAGGTCTTGTTTTAAAAGTTCCACAAATTGGATTGGTGACTTCAAGTATGTCATGAAATTGTATGGGAAGACAGTAAAGGAAAAACAAAAATCCAAATACCTCCTGTTGCCAGAGTAGGAGCAAGAACTCTGTCACTGTGCAGGTTGCACATCAAGCTCAGCCCATTTTGGTCCTTAGTTGGTAGGTTAGTTGGTTATTTTCCTACCTTTTGGAAGGCTTTGAATGTCCAGAGGGGGTTTTTGACAAAACCTTCTGTGTTAGACACAATACAGTAGTGCTGGAGGACTCGCAGCCATGGTAGATATTACACCTTTTTTGCAGTCTCGGTTGTCGCGTAGTCTCCAGTAAATGGCAGCAGAAATAATTGCAACCATTTTGTTCTAGCCCTCCTCCAGAGATGATACCAGGAGAAGGCCAGATCAGATGGCAAACACAAACAAAATGGTACAGTACTAAATGGGTTGACCCCTAAACGATTATTTTGACACCTTGCAGGAAAAATTCCGTCAGGCACAATTTTGATAAACCTAAGGTTATGTTTCTCTTCCAGATGCATGAAGTGAAAGCCTATTTATATTATAACTTCCACTAGTAACTATGTAATTTCAGTATTTAGGCATTTGCATTTTTCTAACTCCATGTAATTAGCAAGACAAAAGGCCTTTTCTCTCCTATCCAGATATTTTGACTTCACTCTGTTGTGGAGGTGGAGCAGAACCTGAGAGTTACATGTGGGAGGGCCATATGAACTGTGAGGCTTTGACCCACAGCTCTGAGAAACTGCAGCAGGCTTCAGTGTGCAACAGCAAAATTGGAGAATGAAGGCTTTGAAGGAACATTTATAATAATTGGTCAGTGTGTGCAGCAGTCAAGGACCCCTGCACAAGGACCTGGCAGGAATTCAAAATGAGAGGGAAGTAATTATTTCTGTAGTCAATTATGTAAAATCCCTTTCTGAGCAGAGATCCTAATAGAACACTTATAAGGTAAATCGCCACAGAAAACTGGCGTAGGAAAACTTAGAATGCTGGATGTAGCATAAGTAGAGTCAGACACCTAAGCTAAACAAAAATACTGACTATAGAAGATTAAGATTTCATTTAATTGCACTTTAGTAGTCAGCTTCATAAAATGTTATCTTTAATCTCCTTTCCATTGTCCTAGGATATAATACTTAATTTTGATTGGACACATATGTGAGGGGGGTATGAACACGTTCATTTAAAGCTCAGTATTTTGTTATATTATTTGGGGACTGTGACACCTATAAACACATGGCTACTGTTCTTGCTGGTATCACAGATAAATTATGGTTTGTGCACCACTCCTTCAATTTGCAATCATTTCTAGCACAGCTTTCTATATCACAGCAATTCACTTACTCACAGTAAATTGGAGGATTAGCATTTATTCTAATCCATCAGCAGCATTGGTATTTGCCAGAAATTGCAGAAAAAAATTAGTATAAACCTTAAAATTAATTCTGTGCCTGTTATCTATATTATAATAATGGAAATACCTTTCTAACAGTAAAATAATATGACTGGATAAAGAGTTCTATAAATTACTAATGCTAAGTAGCTAAAAATCGTGACTTATTGAAAATCTGAAATTTATCATATTATACATTTAATTAGATACATATTTATAAGCTACAAAGTTATAATTATAAATTGTTTACCTGACTACTCAGGTGCAGAAACAGACTTTGGTTTCAAAAGCAAAAGAAGTGTTCACAATTTATAATGAAACTATTCTTACTGTAATTATGGCATTAATGAGATGCATATCAATCAACAGGTACATCATCATATACCTTCCATTTTCTGTTCAGAGCCTTTCTGAAATCAACTTCAATTTTACTTACAGTCCCCTTAGAAATACCTGTCATTGTGATTACTTTTAAGAGCTTATGACTGTCTAGGAAAGTTTTCACATTACAAGAAAGTAAAAATAGGCAACATTACAAGTAAAAACTACTTGAACTCTATAGCCTTTTGTTCCTGATGTAGTTAGCAGAGTGACAATCTGTCTTGCTACTTTTTACCATAGGTATCCACCTGTAATTCTACCTCTTTTCTTCTTTTTGTTTGTTCAGTACTCACAAATTTATAAATGTTTACATCATAATATGTTATGTTTTGGTAATCTCTTCAGTTAAACTTTGCTGAACTACCAAAATGAGGCAAATAGAGCATAGAAACAAGGGCAATAGGCAAACATGAAATACAGCATAAAATAAAATGGAAACAGGCAACTTGGAAAAGAAAGGAAAGACCTCTTTGTCATATCTGGTTCTGGAAACTGTTCTATCACTCTTCCACCAGTATCCATGGACCTAGAGAACAAATGACTGTTCCCTAAATAAAATTACCCATCCTGGTCCAGTTTAGACCTAACTTGGCTGCTAATATGGATTCTATTTGATGCCTTTAAAAGAATTCCATCTTCTGATGATTCAGCAGGTGCACAGGAAGCCATTTTTCTACTTTCTTCAACATCAAGCCAAATTTCCCCAAATCAGTGACTAAGGCCCCTTTTTGTCTCTACAAAATGTGTGTGCATGCAATTTGTCACTGCAGCATCAGGATCAGCAAACTGGGTCTACCTCTCACTCCATTTTTGTGCCTAAAACAGTTCAGACTCTCCTTCCCACAGAAATCAGGGTCTCTTACCTTAAACTGGGGGGAAGAAAGGGAAGAAGGTAAGGAGAGAAGCTTATGACAGTTTTTCCAATCCCTTTTGCCATACAAGTTAGCACAAATTAGTTTTAACCAGTGATGGAAATAACACATTCTCATTTTAAAGCAGTAACCATTTCATAAACTAGTCTGTAATACCCACTTGTGAATTTCAAGTTCCCAAATTCTTGGAACCTTGCACTTCAGCTTTTTCCATTCTGAGATTTTTCTGGCCAATTAAGAGACAATTCTAGCAAATATGTGTATCTGTGAAAATCAAGTTATTTACTCATTAATGAATTCAAAGGAATTCACAAAGAAAACCTACCCTAATACTGTGTCCAGCTGTGATGAGGATGGTAGAAGCTACTTGCAAAGATGATGTATAAGAGGTCTTCTTGCAAAATAAAATAAGATGGTGGGGGGGAGATGTCTGACTGTTCTGCATTGACATTGAGTGAAGTGGCAAACAGACAAATTAGACCATAAACAGACAGCACACAATTTCACACAGTGAGGAACGATGTGGAGTCAAGTCATGCCTACGTGCAGATTAAGGAGAGCACAAACACTGCAAGGCTGGTAAGCATAAAGAGCTCTGCTTTAAACCTGGTTCTCTGCATTCCAAATCAAAATGCTTTTTAAAAGCTGCTTTTCTTTCTGAGCTCCCTTTCTTGTGCTATCAGCACCTGGAGACAAACTCTCCTGGGCAGCAAATCACCTGGATCTATTGACACCATAATACATTTAAGCTGGAGACTTATTTACAGTCTAAAGTAAGACTCCATCTAACAGAGAATGAAATGTTGAGGGAGAAAAGGTGTAATCAGTGGCACTAAACAGCCTGAGAAGGAGCCCCTTGGCAGGGCTGTGACAAGATGTTTTTTGAAGTGGAAGGTATACAACACTCCCCTTCAGTAAGGCAGCTAGGATTCCTGCAGTGGCTTGAATGGCTTTTGTTTTGATTCTTCTGCATAACAGAGAATTATAAAAGCCACACCATCATATGAGTTATTAAGCTGTCCCTTGTTATTGTTTTTGCTTTCTCCATGAAATACAAAACAGCAGAAGCTTGCAGTCTGCATACTGAAAATGTCTTAATTCAAAAACAAGAAGCTACAGCCAAGGCAGAAATTTACACGACTAATTTTCACAGGACTTGTTTCACTCAGCTTGTGTTTTATACATTCAGGCATCAATAAAATCAGCACCAATGTTAAGGATTGAGTTATGTAATTCAAATTAATATCTTCTCTGCCAGATAATGTCCTTGGTTGCAGCACTGCTGCAATTCCAGTGTAAGGAAAACAGAGTGGGATTTTTCCTTGCCATACAGAAGTAAGAGCTTGGTTGTAAAGCACCATGCACCAAATAAAAGTTATATATCTTTTTAATTTTATTCAGAACATCTCAGCCTTTATTGCAACACTTAAGTTAGCAAGATCTATGAAAGCCTATACAATAGAAAACCTATAAAAAGGCCCTTTCATTCAAGCTTCCACAGTACATAGCTTTTCTTATTGGGCATTCAAATAAGGATTTTCATTTAGTTTTAAGCACATACAATTCACCTATCTTCTAGAATAGTCTCTATTTCACAAAAATAAATGAAAGAAACAACGAGCCAACAACAAAAATACCCCAAGACATATGAGGTTAAATGGAATTCTGCTGCCAAATTCATAATTAAAAGTCTATTATGAAAAAATCTGAACTGCTAACAGAAAACTGAAGCTCATTTTAAGGGTCTATTGCACAGCTTTTGAACACTCTCCAGATAGCTACCTAAATGAAATCCAATGTTCTTTCAGAAATAATGACCCGCTTGCAAGAAGATAATCAGCACTCCTGACTGGCAAAATACAGTAAAATTGGGTTGAAATCACAGGAAAATTAGGTAGGTCTGTGGACTCTACTAGCAAGAACAGATTCAGCTTCATAATTCAAACCATGAAGTCTTGACTTCAGTGTAAATACACTACTGCACACTACTTTAAAAACTCCATAATTTGGCATCATACGTAGTTCCATTAACAGTTCCCATCCCTAAGATGAAACAATTCTCCTGACTGACAGTTTATAAAAGAATTCTTTCCAAGTCAGATGATCTGGCAGTCCCACTTACCTGTCCCTCTCCCCTACCACATACAAACATGCTTCTACTTTGGTATCTGTTCATCAACAAAATAAATCCTTTTTCTTAATGATTGATGCTTATACTATAAAGTGAGCCTCGACATCTACTCTGAAAATTTCAACTCTTTGAAATTCCCTCATACAATATTCATAATATTGACTAGTCAGTGATTTCCAATTAACTAGTGAATAATTAAAATGAAACCATTGGTAAGTCTGAAAAACAGTCCGCTGAGCATATGTCTAATAACATAACCTGGCTTTTATAAATACAAGTATTTTAGCATCATCTTGTCACAACAGTCACGAGGCTGGCACCAACCTGCGAGAGGTGCATGGTTTCCAAACACTTAAGCTCCATTTGATACTGATACACCACAAACTCCAAATATAATTTTAACTACTCCTGAAGAAGCATGAACCTTATTTCCTGGAGCTCTTGCACTGAGCGTCACCAATGTTTAGTTATTTTTGTTTAATGGTACCATTCCAGAGGCAGCTGAACGGAAATGTTTCAAACAAAGAGCCTAATGGTAACAGAGAACTTACCGAACAAAACAACCCAGCAGCCAGGACCCTACACAAATAGAAATCTGCACAAACTGATGGAGGTCTCTGGTAGCAGAAACTCAGAGGCAAAATGTGTGACATCATCAAATTATCAAAACATTTCCTCTGCTGTGTACACTCTGGAGTTTTTACAGGAACATTTTTTCCCAAAGCGCGTTATCTTAAACAGAGTGATGATGGGATTCAGAGCAAATATTCAAAAGCATACCACAGAGAAGTTATGGTGAATCCCTGGCCACACCTGAAAAGTGGCTTTCCAATCAAGGAAAGCAATTTCTCTTAAAAGAAAGCAGGTGGTGGAAAGCCCCTTCCCCACAGCCAGTTTGAGTCTCTACCCAAAGCACAGAGGAAACAGGCAGTGCCATAACTGATGCATCTAATCCTCCACACTTTAAATAACCTGTTTACCTTCAACAGCTGAGGCACTATACAGCATCTGAGGAATGCCTTTAGAAATACAGGATTACAAATCTTTCCAGCAAAAATACTACTGCGATTTCCTTGCTTCAACAAGCGTAACATATATTTATTTGTAACACTCTGACATCAGCTTTCAGAGCAAAAACCTGGCAGTTACTTAGAAGATGTTGAAGTTTGAAGGGTTTAGAACACACTGGAGTTTCTCTCTGACAGGTTGCAGATGTTTATTTACTGATCATTTGCACCAAAAGTCTACACGAAAATTGCATTTGAGAGGAGTGAATTAGACACAGCATGTACACACAGTGGTCCCCTCAAATACTCCTTCAATCAGTTTCTAGCATTATTGAACACCAAAATAATTGACAAAAAACAGATGTAGCAACTTCCTAATAGCTAAGCACCTTTTAATATAGATTTCTTTACCTTCAGTCTTAAAGACAAAGTATTAGTACTTCCTATAGAATTGCAGTAATATACTTACCCATACATACTGACAGCAGCGATGAAACAGCTCCAGAAATGCTGATTCTGAAGATAACATTTACAAAATCATATCACAGATATTGAAGTGCTAACTTGGAAGGACTTACCTGCGTTTCAATTTGGATAATAACTCTCATGCATTATACATCTTTTAAATGAGATGAATGAACCTAATAGAGAGTCTGACATTAATCTAAGTACCCTCATAAACGAGAACGATGTACTGTATTGTGAGAGCAAATACTATCCACGGCTTAAAGATAACTCTCCCGTTTGCTAATTAGACATTTTAACAAACAGAAGAAAATTCTCTCTCCCAAGGAACAGAACAAAAGCCGAGGAGGCAAGCTACTCACATTCCTTTGAGTCGTTGCCACATTTTCTCTGCATGTCCTCCTATTTGGTACTGTACAGAGGCGCTTTCCAGTTCCCGAGTTGTTTCTGTGGCTCGAGCCCCCATGGTTATTGTCCTACAGCGATACAGTTACAGTCAGGCTCAGCAGCAAGGAAAAGCAGTCCTCAGTCCGCTACACATCTCAGAAGATCCACGCATGTTAGACTGTAGCTGCTGTCATATCAAAACACATCAGAATTACAACAGCTGAGGGATGATCCTGCCTGAATTGCTATTCACTTTGACAGACAAATCCACTCTTCCCCCCCAAGCACAGAGCAAGTACACTCAGCTCCTCTGACCTCACGAGTCTAATCCATATGGGAGAGCCAGCTACTTATACTACTGACTGCTCAAGCTCCTTTCTCATGCACTTTTCCTGCTGTAGGAATACACACAGAAGCACAAAAGATTCCTTAAAATGGACTATAATTCATTGCCATGCAGGATAAATGTGAACGGCTTTAACAATCCAGAAGGAAAGAAAGGCTGGTTTCTGCTATGCAGGTTGGAGAAAGAGGCTGCAATAGGAAAGCAGATGGTAGATGCCAGTATCAGCCACATCACCCTACAAAAAGAGTGTGTGTTCAAATGCCAGAGCTTTCCTCTCTTTAGTTGGTCCTGAATTGTTTCTTATTGAATAAATATCTACCAGCCTCTCAATAAAAATATGACTGTACAAATGCTAAGTCAGGAGCAAAGACACGTCTAAATCGCTGCAGAAGAGAAATCAGCGAGTGCTACAGGTTGTTAGTGAAGAAATATGCTGTAATGATGACTGTTCACCTTCTCCTAGCAACTCCACACAGTAGGTAACTGTCAATTTAACTGGTGGAAAATGCAGCAGCTGCAAGACAGCCCTCTCTGCGAATCCTCCGGGACAGCAGCATGCGTGTGTCAAAATCCGACACTGAACCGTGTGCGTCTGCCAGCAAAAAACAATTCAGTGCATACAAACAGCAAAAGGGCTGAGGACTAATCAGTACATGAGCCATGCAGCAGATTGCCTGCTCTGCCTTCCGAGTGCAAACCTGAGAACCTATCTGTACAGCCAAAGCTGGGGCTTGGAGAGGGCAAAGGAGAGGATTTCCTTACTGCTTGCTCAGTCACAGACTTGGGTTCGCAGAGCGCTTCTCCACTCTGAAAATAGCACCTGTCTTGTTTGGTGAGTAAAACTCTTCATTTCTGAAGCTGCAGCCAAACAATCAAATATACCCCAGGCTTGCCTCAGTGATCATGTTTGTTTCAATCAGACTAAGAGCTGTGCAAGAAGCCAGGCAAGAGGAGAGTGGCAGGAGGGAGTACATGTGTCAGCTTTGACAGCTACTGGTGCCACTGCCAGCTGGGAAAAAGAGCTTTGGGTCCACACTGGAAAAGTGAGGATGAGCATCCTCAGATGGTGACTGGAAGGAACCTAAGGGTATGGGAGGCATATTTCAGTATGGCTTTAACTAAACAGCTTTATCAGTGTCCGATTTTACAGTGAAGTGAAATGATGAGAGCTCCCATCTGATGCAATTGGCAGAAATGGATAATACTGCAAAGTACTCAGGTTCTTACAGAAAAACAAAGGGGCTCACAGCTTTGAAATAATCCTAACACTTCAGAATTTCCTAATCACTAGGAAATCTTTATGGCACCTTTTATGCACATTATAGAGACAAATTACACCCTATGAGAGTCATAAACCAGTTTGAGTTGCATCTTTTGCACACTGATTTCAGGTGGGTAATTAAACAGTACATTTCATTTCCTTCCATGGATTTATGACATGTACAATTTTAAACTGCTATTAATTCACAGATTTTCACCAACTTCTTCCTGACCCAGACATATAAGAGTCGGTCCCATAATATTCCCTACCAGTTTCCAAAAAACTGGATGAGTGAAATCACTTACAATTTTCAAAAAGCATCATAAGAAAAGAAGAAATACAAACATGTATTTTCAAAACCTTTAAGGCTTTTTTTTGGTCAAAGGCAGCAGTAGTACCTTTGAACCACTTAAAAGCTTCCAAACTTTCCACTCCTGTTTTGCATGGAGTCCAACCAAAGTTTGTAAAAAAGAGTATAAATATCCTTCCATGGAATAATTAATAAGAACATCTCACACTAATTTGGGCTCGTCCCTGCCTTTTAACTGCCAAATATCTGAAGCAAAGCAAAGAAATTAAGTATTTATAGAAACCTCAGGGACAGAGGGGAATTTTAATGGCCGCTTTTTTTCTCATAAAGTATTTCCAGCTCTTGTTGTCCAATTCTACCATCAAAAAAAAAAGTGGTGTTTGCAAGCTGTTCTCTCTCCCTCAGAAGGAATTCAGTAGTTGAAGATACATTGCTCTCATTTACTGGAGAAAAGTATAATGACAGGGTAATATCCTTCAGGAAGGAAGGTGCCAACTGCCCAAACAGTATCCCTGTAAACAGAGATACACCTGCTAACGTCACCAGAACTCCACAAAGGAAAACTGTAAAAGCTCTGCTCCCTAAAGGATCCTGCCACTGCAACAGTAGAAATTCCTACAGCAAAAGCACTCAGCATAGCTTAAGCAAAAGACAAACAAAGCAGCCTTTGTTCCAAAGGTTCATCTTGAGAATCCATATAGCAAACCACCAGAGAAGACTCTGAACGAGGAAATTGTATCTTTGAAAATGAAAGAAAGAGCAGGAAACAAAAAGACAGATAAGGCATTTGAAAATCAAGAAATTTGCCAGAGCATGTCCTGTAGTTCCCTAAGGAGACAGAAACAAACCATCTAAAAACAAAAGACCGACTTCTAAGTTATCTTGAAAACACGAGCAAAAAGCCCTTATGGAAACACTGGGAAAGGAGAGACCTTTCCTCCCTTTAGCTTCTGTGAATAATGCTCGGAGAACGAAGCAGCCAAGCCTACATCCTGCCTGCGGCTCAGTGGAGGGCAGGCTCGGGGCTGAGCACGCCAGAGCCAAGGCAGTGCCTTCAGAAGAGCAGCTCTTGGAGGGATCCAGGGGGGATCCAGGGCCCCAAGGACAGGAGTGTGCCCCTGGAACACAGAGCAGCCACACCTTACAGCCTGTACAGAGAAGAGGAATTGCAGACAACCCGACCTGCCCAGAGTTACTGACCTCTGTCCCTGCACTACAGGCAGGTCAAAAGGAGATCCAGAACACTAAACTATGAGCAGCCACTCTGGAAAGCAAGGCCAGTCAAGAGGGACAGCACCTGAAATGATAAATTATCCTTCAAAATTTTCGTCTTTCCCCTTCCTGTTCTGGAACCAGTTTTCTGCTCTTGCCCTACCTAAGCCATCATTTGTGCCACAGTACCAGCAAGTTGTGGTTACAGTCCATCTTCCTCCTAAAAGAAAAATCTTTTTGCCCTTTGCCCACAGTTTTTTCTATTTTTTTTAGATTTCATCTTAAAATTTCCATACTAAAGTCAACATACACTTCTATTAGCCAATATGGAGATACATTAAAATAGGAATAATTAACTTCTTCACCCTTAATTATGGCAATAATAAAACTCTCCCAGTGCCACTTAATCCTCAGCTAAGAAGCTACACTTAATGAAAATTTACACTAAGATCTTTTTCTTTCATTAGAAGCAATTCACTCCAGTAGCAATATCAATGCAAAGAAATAATTTTAAAATACATGCACCAGTAAAGAAACCAGGTTGCCTTTTCAGTACTGAGTACTGACAGACCTTTACAGTTATGCTAAAATCACACAGTTGCAATGAAAACAACTTACCTTGAAATTGGGAAAATCCTGCAGCTAGACCAGTTAATTAGCTCTAAAAACAGGGAAGGGATCATGCAGGTTTTGATGAGGAGAAGGAGAGTTTTATTTTAAAGACGTTTAAATTCCTCTGCTCCTGAAGGGAAATTAAATACGCTGTTTTGTTTGAAATTAATCTTCAAAACATCTAATTCATGACACATGAAAAATAAGGAAGAATCAAGAGACCTGCAGGGTGACTTGTCAAACTAATACCCATCCCTCCAAACGTGACAACACAAACCTCCCTGCGGTGGAACTGCAGGAGAGCCATGGAACAATTAAGAAATCTGAAAAGATAAGGGAAAAAAAAACAAAACAAAACAAATCCTCAAAAAGGTAAGATGAATGTATTGTAATTAGTGACAGCAGGTATTAGATTTGCATGCTGTATGTTCTGGCCCTGATCCAGCAAGCACTAATGCACATTGAATTTTAAGCAGGTAAAGCATTGCATTTATATGCTGGGTAAGACAGAGTTCAACAGCCCTGTAAATAACAGAGTTAAACCACTGAAGAGCTGCCAGTGGACTTGAGTGCAACATGGTGCTTTGTGAACAGAACCTAAGACAGCACAGAGATCACATCTCTCAAATTCTGCCCTTGCAGAAAAGGAATGGTTTGCTAGACAGCGTCCTCCATGCCTTCTTTTGCCCTCCCCTTGTCTATTTATTCACATTTGTGAAGTGATGTGCAATCCTCTTCTGCACAAGCAGAGTTCCCAGCTTGCTTGCAATGTCCAAATATCTGAATTATTAGTCAATAGTAAGCGCAGCACAGGAAGAAGAAATATTTGGTCTTATTAAAGTTCATGGACTTTATTTAAATACATAGGTCTCCAGCAATCCAGCAATGGCAAAATATTGATGTTACAGTAATCCTGGATTTTCAGATTCTCCACAGAATATATTAACAAAATTAGTACGGTTACATAATCGAGGAATAGCAACTCTAGAAAGTTATGCATATGGTCTACACAGTGCATTGGCATTGACTCAATTAAGTAGGCAAAAGAGCTGGGACTGGTATATTAACAGGGCTTAGATGACCTATATAAGGAGACCAAACAGGGAACATTTTCCTTTTTTTTTTTTACTTTAGTATTTTTTGCAACATCTGATTTACTGTATTTGAGGCTTGTTTATATAATCACTAAAGTATGTGTATTCATTTACATGTCCTTCAAGTACCAACTTTAAGTTTAGCAAGGAGAAAAAGAATATTCTATTTGTTTGCTATGTGCATGGCCTATCATATTGGTAATGAACACGGTGCCAGATTTATCAAAGCTTTTAGGCAATCAAAAATGAAAACAAATACCCAAGAAAGCTTGCAAGCAAAGCAGCTGAAAACCTCAGGGCACAAAGAGATGTATTTGCAAACCTACCTACGACACATGAAGACCTTACCACATTTGATTGTTCGAGACTGGCCCTTACTAGAAGTCAGCAGCACCAAAGGTCAGTCAGGACGGTGTGTGAGTGTTCACAGACCAACTCAGTGCCAAGCAAAGTTGGGTTGATGAGGCAGACATCTGAAATCTGCACTCGTGATGGACCTCACTGCACTCCACAGAATTAGACCTCCAGGTGCCCTGTTAAGCACATCTATTTTTAAGTTTACAGTCAATTTAGAATCATAGAATCATTCACTTAATTCAGTGAACCAAACAACCTGAAAAATTCTAGGAGACGGAGAGATAGCAAAAAATGAATAATTGCCAAGATATGTAATACATAAGAGATGTGTTATGGATGAACTGAACAAAAAGAACTGCACATGAAAACTTGCTATTGCATCGTAAGTAGAAAAACAGAAGATGAAGACTGTTTCTTGAGCAGATGGACCTGGAAAGTGGCTTTAGAACCAAAGTTTGAAAAAATCTTCAGTAGGAGGTGTCTTGCACATTAGTGAATGAAATGAAGCAAGAGAGTGGTTCAAGGCAGGGTGATTAAATGAACATCTTGACCTGCCTTTTAAGACAGATGCTCAGCTGGCATCTACATCTTTCTCCATGTATGTTTAAATTGGCCAGCAGAAATTCACTGGTAATTTAAGCTAAAAGATAACTGTTTCACACACAGGGAACAAAACAGATGTAGAATGAGCAAAGAATGGGAGGTACAAAATAGTTTTCAGGTTTTCTTCAGTCTTACTTCCCTTTCTTCCCTTTTTAGTATTTAACTGTAGTATCTCGGGGAGGAGGGGGGGAAGACTATAGAGAACCATGACAATTGGACTAAATTTTCTGAATACAGCAATTGCACACAGCTCCTACAGTGTCCCAGGGCAATCAGCACAGGCAAAAAAATAGAGATTACAGATTTTGAAGGTTTGATGACTTTTAACTTCTTTATTTAGAACAAATTGGTAAACTATTGAAAAGCAACAATTGAAATTGTGGAGTAACATGCATTAAATAAACAGTAGCTTTTAGGAACTCCTTAGGAAACAATCTGGCTACAAAACTAAAAAGCTAATTTTTGCAAAGAGAGGAAACTGATCTAGAACCGGCAGCAGCATGGAAAAAAGAGGGATTGAAATTGCCATGGTGAATCACAAGGATGATGATGTACTTCATAACAACATGAGATTGATACCTTATGATGTCAAAAAGGCAAGACTGCCCCCACAGTGAAGAACAGTTGTAGAATAAATACAGATGCTCCAGACTAGTTGACTTTTATCAGAGCCCATTGCCTATTTTATCATATTTTGGATGTATTCAATTCATCCTTTAGGAGATACATTTTTGAAAATCATGTACAGAAGAGGTAGTGTTAAGGTGAAAAGTCATTTCAACACAAAAGCTGTGGTTAACTGTGAGAAAGTGCAACTGCCAAGTTATTGGTATTTACATATAACTAGAGAAAGAAAGACTGCAGAATACAAAAAACAGGAAATAGGAAATGTAGATTTGACAAAGCATTTGCCAGTTTATCCCACTGAACTACATCAGCTGTAAACAAAAGAACTAATTCATGAGGGAAAGGTGTGTGGGATATGGACGACGTGGAGTAAAGTAATTTCAGCTAATTATTGTCTAAAAGAGGTTTTTTGAGCAATCATTTTGAGCTACGCCACAAAGAAAACAAGAAAAACATTCCCTTGTGCTAAACATTACTTACACAAGGACCACAGCAACAAGAAAATGTTTCTTGATATTTATAAAGTATTCTAACAGAGCAGATGCCAGCAGAGAAAAAAAGTCTCTTCATCTCCAACTACAGAGATAAACTTGGGAATCTACCCTGACTGTAACTATTTTTACTGTACAGAAGCTTTCCACTAGTAGCTGTCCCAAAGAGGTGGAACCAAATCATCCTGCCCTACATAGGATTCCTTCCAAACCTGAACTGCAGATCTGAGCTTTCAGGAGAGAATGGCAAACACATCCTCCCTGAGACAAAACTGCATCACAACCCCAAGTATGGCCTGTACTTTTGGTGCAGTTCTGTATGTGTAGGAATATGCACAATAATAGCTAATTCAGAATTAGTCTGTTCAAACCTCTACACTTCAGGGAATTGCTACAGAATTTGAAATCTAAAGACAGCTGAAAAAGCCCTTTCTTAACATATTCTGCATTTTAACCTTAATTTCAACGAGATGTTTTCCAGGTTTGGGATTTTAAATACCTTCAAAGTTGAGTAGAGTGTTAAACTGATGGGAGAAACTGGCAGCATTTTTTTCGTTTTGCATACCAAAAAACTTCCAGTACCTGAATTACATATTGTATCTGGTCCTCAAAACTGGAAAACATGGATTGGTCCCTGTGGACTATGTTAAACTGTAATCTGCTTATTATTGCAGTAGTAGAAGATAGGACTATTCCTGAACTCTGATCAGCCATTATAGAGTTTAAAATCTGTCTGAATCATCGATGCATTATTCATAGAATTTTAGAAATTATGCTTTTCTATAGTTATACAACTAAGTTTTCAGTGAAAGACTGCATTCCATAGAGAGATTTATTAGAAATTTTTTTCGCAAAAACATTAGATATATTCAAAAAGTTTGAAGTATTCTGTGAAGACAGAACTATACTAGTGAATGTAACTGAAGCTAAACAATGCAGTTTCATGAAAAAAAAATACGTACTTAGGAGATTTTTAGGAGGAAGCCTAAACCTCTCAAATTTCAAAGTGTTCCTTTTCTGTCAACAGCACTGGTACTTAAAAATTACACAGTTCAGGAGTAAGACTGTCACTGGGACAGTTGCAAGCAGTTTAAGAGTGCTCATGACATTTCCAAAGACAGGGGTCTGGCACACCTTTGTCTGGTGGCACAGGACCCTGGGCAACAATGCTTTCCAGCCCCTCCCAGCTGAGGAAAGTGCTATTCCTTCTCCCATCCATCTGACGAGCAAACTGCTTTCCACTCAGAGAAGAGCAGTCAGAGGTAAGAAGGATATCCTGCCAACTCACTCTGAGGAAAAACAAGACCACTTCTGGAGTCAAAAGGGGAGCTGCAGCAGAGAACAAAATTAAGTAGGGGCAGAAAACATCCCCTGCACTGATGTCCAGTACAAAAATCTTGCTCAAGTGTTGTGCAAATGGTGTGATCAGAGTAAAGTTTCCTACCATGAACTTTGCTGTGCTATGGCATCTTTCCAAACCAGTTAAAACTTGACCAAGTTATGTGACTAAAGAGTTCTGAAGAAAAAAGAGCTTTTGGGGCTGATTGCTCAAGAGAGTTGCTAAAATTAGCAGAGGTTTACACAATTTTTACATACAGAAGAACATTTTTTTTAATATAACTTTCCCTGTCTCTTGGAAGCCTTGAAAAAGAAGATCAGAAAAATTAAGAAGTAGTGGATAATTTTTAAGAGAGTTTTAATATATATACTCACCTTGTATAAAAAAGCAACTAGAAGTTTTCTAAGAACTTTGTACCTGATGGTCTGAATTTCATAACTAACTTGTGTTAGTGTGGGAAGTTATATTAAGCCATGAGGCAAACATAAGGAAAATAGATAAACAAGAAGAAATGTAAGTTACCCAAGTACTATGACAAGTACACAAGACAAAAATGTAGCAGTGCAAGTATAAGAAGAGAACAAGACAAAGATTTCATCTTTTACTTGTCTTCAGATGTCAGACCAACATTGTTTCTGCTTTTCTAAGAGAGTGAAACAATATTCATGTACCACTCCTGAGATCAAAGAGGTTAATTATCTTAGGAAACCTCACAAACATTTTTCTAGCAACAGCAACATACTGCTTGATATTTTTCACACCAGAAAGTACCAATATGTCTAAATTTTTTTTACAAAATAATAGGCCAGATCACAGAAAGACCTTTGCATAACAGAAAGTCTGGAGAGAGAAGGATGCAACAGTAGGATAAAGGTTACCTTTGTTCCTCCTTATTTCAGCATTATACACCACTGAATCCTCACATGTAAATATCCCACAGAAGCAAGAGACTAAAGCTACGTAGGTACAACCTAGCCAACCTGGTTTTCTGCAAGAACAGCAAACCTATTCCCCCTGCCTTATCTGACTGGTCTCAGCCAAGAAATTCTCACAGTACTGGGATGATTACTGGCACTGCTGAAGGAATAGTGCACACATAGGTGAAGATATGATCTGGAAAAGAGGAAAAGAAGGGATGGCAAAGATTCCCAAGTATCTTCTTTGGAAGGCACTTAAAAATAATGGAAAAGAGAATTTTCTTTTTCCATGGAATGGCTTGTCCTGAGGGTATCCAAGGATACCCTTTATCCAAGGAAAAGGGTATTGTCCTGAGGGTATCCAAGTCCCTCAGCCTCCCAGCACACACTGTGGGAGTGAAGCAGTACTTGCTGTAGAGAGATAAATGGAAGGAATCACTTAAGTAATCTGGACATAAGCAAATCCACGAGACTGGAGGCATCCAAAGGTGCTGAAGGAGCCAGACAAGGTCCTTGCCAGGCTGCTCTCTGTCATCTATGCAATACTAAGGGGACTGGGGAGCCCAGAGCAGACAAGGCTCAGGGGAGTCCTGATTGCTCCCAGCTACAACTACAATCACCAAGTCAAAGGACAGAGAGGAGATGGAGGCAGATACTCAGCAAAGGTGCACATTTATAAGACAAGAAGCAAAAGGCAAGTAGAAACATGAGAAATTCCTGCATTTGGGGGAAGAATTACGACTAGAAAATCCAATATTTTGAAAATCATTTTCATTATGAGTAGTTAAGTACTGGAGGAGGTTGCACAGAAGGACTGTGGAATTGCCGTCCTAGGAGTGTTCAAGGCTCAGCTGGACACATTCCCAAGTACCTTCATCATGTTTGACTACAAGACCTCGAGAGCTCCCTTCCAGCTAAAACTGGGGCTCTAGGATTCCAACACACAGCAAAGTATTGCCACTTAGTCCAGTAAATTAGGACTTTTCACTTCCATTTACTCGAACGTTCTTTTAAAGTACTTGAAATTTGAACACTTCCCATTGTTTCCAGCAGCAGGATATAGACAATACAATTTACCAGCAGAATTCATTGCTGCAGGATGCAATTGATTTAATTATGCTATTAAGATTTTTAGCAGATTAAGCATAAAAATAATTACAACCATTATTAATGAGATGTAGGATACAAATAAAAAGGCTAGCAATTCTCAGGCTGTGGTCAGACTGAAAGCATATCACCAGACAGAACATAAGAAAAACTATCTTGTTACTGTAATACAAAATCCTGGCCAGGTATCTCTAATAGACAATATTATCAGAGACAAAAAGTTGAATTATTTAACTAATATCCTACAGTTTTAATATTCAAGAAATTCAGGAACTATTTCATGTATTTGATTTTTCAGGATAAGCAACAGACAATGCAGCACATCAGTAATTATTCCTCTGCCTTTCCCTTTACTCATTCCTCCAAAATATAAAACAATTATGACAGTATGCAAAAGACTGATAAAATACTGAATATTTCACTACTTACAAATTATTGTTGAAACGTGTCTACTAAGTCAATGGTTTTTGTATGCAGAGGTAGTGCAAAATGGATTTAAAATTTAATATTCAATAACCCAAAATATTCAGCCCAAACAAAGGCTAAAAACACTAAAAGGCAAAGCCTGGAAGAATTATCTGCTTTGTTTTAAAAACACAATTAAAATGAAGAGACGTTAGCAAATTTAATCTGCTATAGCTGACATCATTCCTGGGCATCGATTCAAACTCCAAATTTAATTTCGATGAAGCTTTAGTAAAAGTAATGCCTCCTGCAGATTCAGACCCATCTGACTGAGGTTATCTACTGACGACAATAAATAGTAATTACCCAGATATGGGTTCTGTAAACAGTTTTAAGGGTAGACAAAATATATGTTAAATTGGCCTGGGACAGCACTCTATTGGATGTTGCTTACTGTTAGCATGGTTTCTGCCCTTCCAAGTAAGTATCAGCATAGACTTCAAAGTTCTTTTGAAGGTTTTTTTCCCTTTTTTTTAGATGGACACCTGCTTTGTGTCAAAATTTGATAACTTCTGATATATTGCTGAGGTGAAAATGCACTTACTGCTGAAGAGAGATGTATGACATGATAAGGAAGGCAGAGAAATAAAGAAAGAAAATCCAAGCTGAGGAAATTCTCTGCCAAGGCCTACCTCTATGACATTTAGCAACATTTTAAATTTGTGACAACTGTAAAAGGAATATTCATCACTTTCATCACATCAATATTATAGTTTCTTACCCAAAAAACTGTCTCCAAAATAAGTATTATTATATAAAAATTATTCTACTGCTTTTTATGATAGATATCAAAGTGTACTTAGTTCATCCCTGTTACTGACTCGCAAAACTGGCAGGAAATTGCATGAGTTGACATTTTCTTGGGAAATCTTAGGTTCCAAATTCACTCAGAAAACTAATCTGAAAGTACACTTGGCAGAGGCTTCTATAATCTCACAAAAGACCACACTGAAATTTGCTGGGGATTGACACAGCTCCAATCACATATATTTGCATATGCAAAAATCTTTACTTGCATGAAAAAAATTGCATTCTTCCTACAGACTGATATTTAGCCAAACTAATTAAATACTAACTTACATAACAGCTCATTAATCCTCATTAGTGTGCATTTGTATAGTTCCTATGATATCTACTTGCAAGTATCTGAAAGGGTAAGTACTTTTCACTTGTAATGAAACATCCACATGCTCTATTATTTTCTCTTTTTTTAAATTACAACATTTAAAACCATGCCATAAAAGTGCCAAGCACATAATAATAAAATCATTCTTCTTCTCCATTCCCTTTTCAGTTCCTCAACTCCTTCCTTCATAGGAATAAGTGCTAAACAAATAATTACACCCCAAAACAAAACTTTAAAGACAAAATCCATTTCCAGGAACTTTTTTGGAAATTCTTTCCTACTCCTTAGACTGGAAGCTTGGAGATGATGCCAAAAAACCCCTGAATCTGCTAATTCACTCCGAGCGTCAGATTCTTTAACACACCCATGGACTTCAAGCTGATCACTGAAAAAAGAAAATCCTCACCAGTGAAAAATCTACTTGCATTTGTGTCCTTGGGTATTAAGTTCATTAATCAATAAATGCCTTCAAATTAAATTTCTTTGTGTAAGGATACCACAGCTGACTGTATACTACAACATGGTATTTTAGAAGAAAACACCTGAAACATACAAAACCAGACATATTCAATCCCTTTGTGGGCTGTGAATGTGCCCTCTGTTCACAAAGTCACTGAACCCATTTAAACTGAGTACAGAGAGGGCAAACATTGTTCCTTCTTGTCTTAACAGAATCAGTGCAATCTCTCAGCATTGCCCTATGCAATTAGTACCAGATAAAAGCAATTCTTCCCACATTACAACAAATTCCTAAATAATTTGGGTGTTCTATCTTGATATATTTTTTATTCCATACTACCTTACCAAAAGCAGTAATAATGTGAGAGGTATTTGTTTGTTCCTGGTGTTCTGTGGGTTTGTTGGTTGTGTTTTGGTTGACATGTTGTCCTTGGTTGTTTGGATTTTCTTTTTTTTTGTGGGGCATAGTTTCTTAAAAGGAGAATAAAAAGAAGATAAAATGAACCATTTTAGATTTCCTGAGGAAATCATGAAAGTTAGGAAGATGATAATTGAGACTGAGTTGCAAAAACAAGCCTGATTTGCTTGGTCAGAACTGTTTTATTAAAGGGGTTATAATCTTTGCCAAATGCAAATGAAGCCCAGAAAGCCATCTTCCAAATTACTTTTTCAGACATCAAAGCCCAACCACGTCAGACGTGAAACAACCAGTCTCGTTTAAAAGTTGTGGATTTAGAGTTGTAAGGAGTTTAAAGGAGGAGAGCACCCACCTTTGAAGGGTTTGCTGACCTAAGGAAAGGCAGGGGCAGCACCCAGGGGACACAGTGGTAGCCCACAATAAAGGGAGAAATCAGAAAGGCCATTTGGGATAACCTCACCCTTTTTGTAATTTACTGCTTGTTTATGCATCTGGTAAGACACAGATCAGGACAGGGAGGTAGTAAAATACATCCTTTTAAAACCTTTGCTAACACTTTTTATTCTAACCTGAATCTCTGGGAATGGAAAATACTTGGTATCACATACTCTACATCAAGCTCTGGGAAAAGGAATAGATTACAGAATGTGATAAAAGGGCTGTGGTTCTGGCACAAAATTATGCAGAAGAGAAGAAATGAAGACCAGCTTTCATTCTACACCCTAAACAGGAACTTAGCACCAGGCCAGGGCACCAAGGGCTGTACCAACAAAATGATGCTTGGCACTGCTCTAAGTTTCAAACAAATGTGGCCTTTTATAAAAAACAAATATTTTGTTCTGTGGAATCCCTTTAGTCCAGAATTTCCGATTCTCCCTATTCCCTGTGTGTTTTTAATAGCAAGTATCTGGTGGATTAAACAGAATATTTTTGCTAAAAAATTTTAAATTATGTAGTATCTCCTATTTCTCATAATCTCTATATATTTTCCAAAGCAGCTTTTCATTTCATTTTGTGTACAGGGTTTCTGCCACTTGGCTGAAGACAGCAGCTTAGAAAGATCTTTTGTAATGCACTAAAAATGATAGAGGGGAAAAAACTCTGTAAGGTTTATGTCCAAAATTCTTGCTACAAATTCAGTATAAGTAAAAGTAGACATAATCCAAAAATCAGTGTAAGCCAATGGCATTCCAAAGAATGCTGCAAAAAATTTACAGAGATGCTGGAAAGCTCCAATTGAAAAGAAACAAAGCAAAAATAAACTGACAATGACAAAGAAAACAAACAACAGGAGACAAAACCAAAACATTCATCACTCTGATCACACTAACGCAGATATTGTTTTACCCGGAAAAACTGTTTTCAAAAACCTGTTTTCAAAATACGAAAAAACTCATGGGGTTTAAACCTAAAAAGAACTTCCCAATGAAGAATTTGTACTCTCTAAATCATGAGTTTCTAATCAGACTAGGCATTTTTTAAAAGCAAGAACATCAAGAATAATAACGAACTTAACAACTTAAACTTCAAAGAAATTAGAGCTTTGCATTTTATCCACCTACTCATTTGATTTTTGTCCTTCTTATATAAGTGCATTTAGGATTTAATTATATAAAAACCAGTTATTTGGTCTCAAGCCAAGAATCCATTTGCTGAACAAAAAGTGTAAATAAGAGAATAAAATTGAGAAAATACATTTCAGATTTTTCATCAACTGATAAAACATGTTGGAAATTGGCATGAACTACAAACTGAAGTTTAGAAAAGCAAATAATGAAAAGCATAAAGGCAGTCCCAGGTCAGTGTAAGGCAGAAACCTCAAAGTCCTTTGACACTGCTTCTTCCTTACTTGAATTGAAATCAGGCCAGTACACTGTAATGACAAATCAGTTTATATGAAGTTTTACAGATGACGTATTTATCATTTCAGGCTGGTGAAGGGTCTGGGGTGCAAGTTTTGTGAAGAATGGCTGAGGGAATGGGGGTGGTTTAGTCTGGAGAAAAGGAGGCTGAGGGGAAGAGTTCTCTACAGGTACCCAAAAGGAAGTTGTACATGGGCAGGGGCTGATCTCTCTTCCTAAGCTGCAGGACAAGAGAAAATGGCCTCATATTGCACCAGTGGAGTTTTAGATTGGATATTAGGAAGCATTTCTTCCCTGAAAGGGTTGTCATCATTGGAACAGGCTACCCCAGGAAGTGGCTGTGTTACCATCCCTAGGGACATTTTTAAACTGTGTAGATGTGGCATGGGAGGATCAGAGTGCTGGATTAACAGCTGGACATTGATGATCTCCAGGGGTTTTCCAACCCAATCAATTCTGTGAAATCCACTAATATCCATTTGAAGATACCAGCATGGACAGGTGTCTGCTGCTTGTTGGGACTGCAGACCTGCAAACCCAGCAGGGCAGTTTTGCCTCCAGTGGACAGATTCCAGTGAGTGTTTCAGGAGATTCAGAGTGTTTGTTAATGGAGCTACCAGAGCCTGCTCTGGGCAGCAAGGGCCACTGGCACAGATGTGCACAGATGTGCACAGGGACCATGAAGGGGGCTGGGACACAACTGATGCCAGGTGCTGGAGGCAGCCAGGGCTTCTGGCTTTTCTCAAGCTGTGAGGGATCTCTGTGCTCTGCCTCAACCTACACTGCAATCAGAGCCACTTGTCAGGGGGCAGCTCTGGGCCCCTACAGAAGAAAAAAAATTGAAATAAGAAATAGAACTTTTTACTTCTTCAGTTCTTAGGTGGGGATTTCAGTGATTGCTCATTGTAACACCATTGTAACAATATGACTGGTATTATTACTAATTATCTAACTAAACATGCTGTAAAATTAGAAAGCAGACATTCTTTAGAGTTGCTGAGGTGGACTTGCACTTGTCTTTGAGTCTGAAGGAGCTATATTTTTGCAATGTGACAAGTCAGGTTTTTCTTGTACCACTTTATGAACCTGTTTCTCCTTGATCATTAAGTGCTCAAGGGCAGTTGCCAGAATTTCACAGAAGTACAGGAACAGGTACTTATATAGTGCCGGGTGCTCTATGACAGACATTGTACAAGGGAGTGAACCTGACTTGGGAGTTTCTTCAGCTAGCATAGAACAAAAAATATTTTTTAAAATTTTGCTGTATGGAAAATGCAGCATCTAAATTCTGCTTCCTATAATTCCTATAGAAAACAAAATCAACATTTTATGTTCATTCAAGTTGTAGCTATCTGGCTCCTTAGCTAAACCTTTGACTGTGGGAATTACTAATAAAATCTCACGATTTTAGTTATCACTGAAGATGCTTTATGCTTCCGAGAGCCATTAAAATTAGACTCTATACTTCTGCTTTTTTGTTTTTCTATATATAAATAAATAGCTCATCTTTCTGTCACATAGAATTTAAAAGCGGGAAGCAACACAAAGATGAGATGAATCCTTGAAACAAAATTACAGTAAAGCATTGAATACATTCAATGTACATTTATCCTAAAGACAGCCTTTGGGATTTGAAGATATTGAATGAAATGCATTCTAGCATAGCAATGGGACACTGATACCCAAGTTTATTTTACTCCAGAGCTGTCAGTCTCTCCTTATCTGCAGTCTCATTTACATGATTCAATACAGCCTCCATGTTTTCAAGCACTGATGTTGCAATACAAAAGTTCCATAAACTTGGCCTTTTCAACAGCAAATGCATCATATTCATAATGTTCTTAGGTGTGAGTCCTCCCTTATTTAGTCTTCAGTGAAGACCACAGGTGGGAATAACATTTGCTCATACTTTATTGCAGAGCATAGTATTTAATTATCAACATGTTGGCACACTGGTCATTTTGTCTTAAAATAAGTAGCTTTTAAAAGAAGTAAGCTCCAGTGGACAGAGTTCAAAGAGGTTTTCTTTTAAAGACAGCATGGAAGTTCAACAAATGTGCAGACCAAAATCCTAAAAGACTTCACAGCAGTTGCAGCTAAGGAGATACAGGAACTCATCAGTACAAGCACACTAAGTTGTAATGTTTTTCTGACCAGTTAAGACAAATAACACTGTTGAGGTTTAACAAGAGGAGACATTTAATACTCAAATGACAATTTAAAAGTGCAAAAAACTGGCGCTAAGTGATTGCTAAGTGATAATACAATTCTGTAAGAAATGACAATCAGGGACAGGAAATCACCCCTGTGCTATTTTGTTTGTACCTATTACATGGAAATGGGACTTGAACTCACACCCTCTCCCTGCTATAACAACGTAACTGCAAGCAAAGCTAAAATGAAGGTCTCTTCCAAATAAACCATTAGATATTTTGTCTACCAGCAAAAGTAATTTGGCAACATTTTTATATTGTACAAGAAAGGCAATCTAACAAAGGAAATAAAGTCTAAAATTATAAACAGCTGCAGAGAGTTAAACTTGACTTAAACAAGATAGCACAAATAATAAAATGTCTTAAAGTCACTTGTATATTCCATATTTTCTCTCTTGTAGCTGCAGAACACTCCCAGTATTACAAAACCCAAAATGTAGCATTTCAAAGGACACAAACATAATGGGGCACTAATGTTTCAAGGTTTGATTGTGCATTGTTTTCTGCTTGATCACCTATTTATTTAAACTGGTGCAATTGGTGATGTAGCCTTAGAATCCTGTGAGTTTCTGAGCTGGAAGAGGCCCACAAGGATCATCAAGTCCAGCTCCTACCTTCTGTAACTACAAACCCCAAGCCCCTGTTACATATTGCTTGCACTCAATCATCCCAACTTGTAATCTGCATAAATATCATTTTTCTGGGTTTTATTAAATTGCCCACAGAGCTATGTTCTTCCCAAGTCCATTATTTTTAAGTACATTTTTCACTGTGATGTACTGTATGCAATGAGAACATTTATTAATTTCAGTTTTTTTATTCTAACACATCCATTCAAGCCATGCATACTTCCCCTAAGAATTCATTCTGGCACACAGAAACTGGATGTAAGGACAACTGTATAAATGTTAAGCCTGGGAAGAAAATTTAAAAGAATTCCTGTATTTACTTGTATTTGACAGAACATGAAAGAATATCCCTCCTTATTTTTAATAACTTTTTATAATATTCACATCAAATTGTTTTGTAACCATTTGTCCCCACAGACATCAGCCATGCAAATAAGAATTTGAATCATTCTTATTCTGATATTTCTGTTATCTATCTTCCGTTGATAAAAAGATGCTTTATGAAAGAATTGTAGTGTTCTCCTTTCCAAACCACAAATAAGATTTATTAATTTCACAGATTTATTAGTGACATTTAAATAAAACATGCCACATAATACAGTTTGTTCTGAACTACGTGAATACAAGAGGAAATAAACTCAAGGTTCAAATGAAGGGGAGTTTACACTTAGAGTAAGAGCTAAAAAGAACAAACTGCCATTTCTGGTTCTTTTTAGAGAAGGTGTGTTTGATCATGGCTTTTGCAGATAAAAATTCAGTATCATTTACCAGCATCACACTACCTGTACAATTATAAGCTATTCTGATTCAGATGCAAATTCACATACACAGGAGTTTTTGAAATAGTTTGTTGAATAGATGTGAGATCCTAAGAATATGTCCTGACTACTTTTTTATAAAATTTCCTTTATACTCCCTGATACAGAGACCTGAACTTGGAATTGCTGTGATTCATTTTTCTGAGAGGAATGTATTATATTAATATTACAATATTATATTAAATTATACCTCAGTAAGTTGGTCATATCTGCTAGATTTAAAAGGAAAAAGCACTATTTCATTTGCAGTTGGTTTTATTTATATACTGAGAATGTAACTTTTCCTAGAACCTAAGTCAAGTCAGAATATTACTCTGAACAAAATTTGTTACAGAAATACAATTATCAGGAGCTTTTTTAAGAGTCTTCCCAAATACTTCATCTTTCTAATTTGTACATGTTACCAGTGATATCATTTTCCCAGAGAAATGTATTTAATAATGAGCACAGTGGAATTAAGTGTTACTGTAAGCACACCAGCATGAGAATATGGAGGATTTAATTTTGTCACATGCTGCCTGTATGACCTTGCCTAACCCAGTCTCCCCATGCCTGAGACTCTCCTATAGTAAGAAAAGATGAAGTATTTGTTCCACCACAGGTTGGCTGGTGTAATATTTAACATTTTCATCCATTCCTTGGCAAGTCTCTTAAAGAGGGAGAGGGAAATCAGGAGGCCAAAACAACCAGAAAAGGCATTTTTGCAGCTATCTGGTATGCATAACATCTGGAGTGGGTTTTGTTGCTGTTTTTCAGTTTCTTGGGTGGTGGAGATTTTTTTTGAGGAGGGGTGGGGTGGGGTGGTTTGTTTCTTGGTTTCTCTGGGGTTTTTTTAAACCACGGTGCTAGAAATCCAAAGACTCTATATTCAGATTGTTCCAAGTTTTTCCAAGTGCCTGTCTCACTCGTTGTAATTCAATATGTGTCCCTCCAAGGGAATCCCACTGCAAACCCAATCCAACAGTGTCTGGAACACCCAGACACATTTGCAGACATTTGACTTTCCAAGCTGCACGCATGGTACAGTTCACATGGATGATCTGGAAACACTCCTGCAAAATCTCATCATATCTGGAAGTGAATGGAAACAAAACAAAACAAATCTTTCTCAAGAAAAACTCTGCTGTGCCATCTGCTAAGGAGCACTTTGCTCCTTATGGCTATTTAAAACACTGTGTAGTCCTTCACGAAGACTTTTGCAGATGATGTTGTATCACTTCATACTGCCTCTGTACAAATGTTTTCCAAACTCATTTCCACTCAGTTTCCAAACTGCCCATAAATTCTAAAATAGTACTTAACTGCTCAAGTATTTTAATCTGTGTAAACAATTCTTTTGACATAAGCAAAAAGGTGTACATCCAGCTAGAACTATTGCAATGTGCTTGGATTCCTAACTAAGCTCAGTTTCTTTTCAAGTAAATAAACATTCATAGTCCATCAATGCAATAAAAACAGTATTTAAATATCTGAAATTTTATGCCTTACATGGGCCTCTAAAAAGTATCAAAACATTCAAAGGCTCAGGCATTTATATTTTGGCAATTGATGTTTCAATCATATTGCATTTTATCTTATTCTATTTTGCATCTTAAATATATCTTATGATATACCTTAAATGGGGTTTTTTTGTATGCCTGTTTTAGTTTTCTGTGTTCCATCACATTTTCTTTTTCTTCCTGCTTTTTATCTACTTTTTGTTCCCCATTAACAATTAAAAGCAGGTCTAGGCCAGATCAAATTAAGGACCAGAAAACCCTTAAGTAAACATTCAAATTCTGTTTACAGGATGGATCCAAGTAAAAGCTCCCAAGGTTGACTCTTACAAGAGGCATTTTACTTCTAGAGGTTTCTTTTCCCCTGGAGCACAGAGTACAGGCAAGAAGTGGGAGTTTTAAAAAAAATCCAAACTTTGCAGTAAGTCTAAAAGGGACACAGTTGCAGCAGAGCCCCTGCAGCCTCTCCTGCCTTCAGCAAAGGCTGGTTCCACAGAGAGCACGAGGGGTCTGGCTACTGCACTGCTCTTGCACCTCATTACAACTTGCATCATACTCAAATGCTTTCAGTGGCCCCTGAGGAACAGTATTTCACCAAGAGAAAAAACCCCAAAGCCCTGGAAAAACTGTTCCCTTCTGCTCTTGTTACCAAGGATTATTCACTGTGCTTTGGGCTCCCTCCCATCTCAGCCTAAATAAACTTTTCTCCTTTTTAATATTTCATGTCACCCAAGTCTGCCAGGTACAGCTGGGTAATGAAGTGTACATTCTGAAAAGCTCCATTTTGTTGCCTTTATCCAAAGTCTTTGGAAATTGTGATGGACATGAAATTTCAGACCTGTAACCTCCTTAATGCGGACCAAGGTAAGATATATTAGATGAGTTTTTGTCTGTTCCTACAATTTAAATCTTTCCTTTCATCAAACCAACAGGCAAGTCCTTTGGCCCTATTCCAAAAAGCATAAAATAAAGGACATGTATTGTAAAATGCTATACTAATACATTACTAACAAATTTGAATATTCTGACATTTCCTTAATTCACAGTAATTTGTGAAAGAATATTCTCAATGAAAGAGTGAATGTCCATCTGCTTCCTCAGCTCCTTTCTTTTTTCTAAGGAAAAGTGCCCTGTTCAGAGCTATTCTCCTGGGAAACAGATTTTTACTCCAGTCAGTTAATCACCTCAATAGATTGCAATAGGAGCAAGTCTGTAGAGCTGAGGTCATGATGTCCCCTCTCCATGACTGTCAGAGGAATTTAGTCCAGAGAAGCACTGACCCAGTCCCTTGGATCAACAACCCTTTAGAGGCTGGAAAGCAGTGTGTGCTCCTGGAGCAGATCTCATTTTACCTTCACCCAAATGGGGTCAAGCTCATGTTCTCCAAGACATATCTGTAATGTGAATGGGAGCCTGATAACTGAGGAAGATTATGACCTTCTGTGTCCACCTGCAGGATCAGAGGGGAGTAAACTCAGTCACCCATTTTCATTTGCTGTTGAAAGAGTGCAGAAATCTCCTGTGTTTGCTGACAATGGCACAGGACTGACAGATGTTTTGAGCACATCAAATAGCTTCTGGGAGTCAAGAAGCTGAGAGAAAAAGCATCTTAAAGACTAAATTTTTAATGCCAGGAGCATTCCTAAAATTTTTGTCAAATTTTTGGCCAACACCTTTAGCTGGAAAAATAAAATGGGACAGAAAGAGAGAATACATACATGCTTCCTTAACTCCACAGCAAGAAGCTGGGCAAGAAGACACAATTCTAGGTAAAGGCTCTCCAGAAGAGCAAAAGCATTGGCAAATTCGGTGCCAATACTGTTTATTATCCTCATATTTTAATTTTAATTTCTTTTAATCTAGAGGCAATCAATTAATAATTAATATTACTTAAATCATCTTTTGGGACATCTCAAGACATGGCAATTCACAAAATTATTAAGACAAAATAAAACTGATGCAGTGATTTGCATAAATATAATTTGCTAAAAAACAATATTTGATTGGAATGCAGTTAAAATATTAGGATCCTATACACCACACAGTGCTACAGTCCTTTCTACACCAGCAATGCCCTGAGTTTTGCTCTGAAGACAGCTGCTATAATTTTTAAGGCCACCTAATCATTTTCCTTGAACATTCCTCCGACGTAAAAGCTATTTTCCACACTTTGTTTCCATAGATACAGAGGATTTTTTATTAATCAGAATGATAGCCTGCAAATTGCTAAGAAAACACATCATCAGCAAGCAGTTAACATTCCACGCTGTGTCTGTTTAAACAGGGTCCCTCTCTGGTCACATTTAATTTTGCACAATTAAGGCAGAGTGGAAGTGGACAATGTGATATTTTCTAAATGGAGATTTTAACACTCTGGATCAAGACAGAAACCTGGGTCACTTAGCACTTAATGCCACAGTTACAGAGCATACTGAGAAAAGCAATCAGTTGCTGTGCCAGGGAGGAAAAATCCCTGTCAGGGAGACCAAATTAAAGCATCATTTCATCCAAGAATTTGACTAAATTGAGTTTTAATCCAGGAAAGCTAAACAGACAAACCAAACAGCAGAGGGGAAACAGAGTTCTCAATCTATTGAGTTAAACTAAACAAATCTGGAAACATGCATCCAAAGTAAAGGCTCCAGCATCTTTTGCAGAGACAGTGATTTGGGGTTTTTTCTGTCTGTCTGAATAGGCCAGTGAAGCAAATACTGGGACTAATAGTTACTTCTGGGTTAAAGTTGCTACATTAGCTTTTCTGGTCTGAAAAACCTCAACCTTGTAACCTTAGCATATAAAGTATCTGAAAGACTCTGAAGAAGTGGAAGAACTCAGAAAGAGACATTTAAAAATAATAATAATCATAATTTTAAATCATATCCACATATCTTCATATCTCTCTTTCCTTTATCATCTCCAAATATCTGAACTGCTTAAAAAGGAGAATGAGTTGATATCAGTAATTGCAGCAAGCTGAAGAAATAAAACACAGCATGGTTTTGTAACAAAAAGAGGCAAAAGGAAGGGTGTTGCAGAAACACAGTATTAAAACTGGCCCTCCCTGAGCAGTGTTCATGAGATATGTACTCGATCCTCATGTTAAGTGTCCAATATTGAAACACTGCAGCCCATTCAATGTACTTCTGTAGTTACATTTATTGAATAAAGCAGCAGAATGTTGGACCTTCCAAAACAGACACATACCCAGGGATGCCTGAAGCAAAACGAAGCTTCATTTAGGTTTGTGACAGAAATAATTTCCAGTTTCTTGGTGTTGCTGTGGCCAATGTATCTGACATTACGTTAGTCTGACAGTTGTTTTTCTTGCAACTTCTCAAGCAAGTCCACCACCAGTGGGCAGATATTGCTATGGCAACTCAGCACAAGTGCAGAAACTTCTGAAGTTGTTAGGCAACACAGGGCTGTCAGCTGCTGATGTTGCTGAAGTTCAGTGCAGCTCATGTTGTCTAGAGCCATCTAATCAGGTACACCAAAAATAGAGCTTTCAGCAAAGTGATGTGGAAACAAGCTGCCTGTGATAGAAAATTAACAAATTACAATACAGTGTGGGCGAAAAAAAAATAATAAAACAGAAAGGTGGCTCACTTTTCTCTTTTGCAAAATCCAGTATAAAATAGTGAATTGGTTTCATAGGTTTTAAAATGCAGGGCATGTAATTCTTAATAACACTTATATAATTAGTTGGGAAAATGTAATGCAGAATTTTTGGTTTAATTTTGTAAAACGAAAACTTTGAAAAGTATTTTTACTTTAGAACGCTCAGTTCATATCCCTGTGATAATTTTAATGCGGTCTGCAGTGGTCTATGTAAAACAAATCTTAGCAACTTTCCTGATGAAGAAAACTCTTCACGTAGTTGGGGGAGAGAAAATCATCAGTAGAACTGCCCTTCTACTTCATTTTGGCTACCACAAAAGTGAAGAAGGCTACAGAGAAGTGCTTTCTCTCACACAGGGGATGGCTCCTGTAGAGCAGTGAAGCACCTGGCCAGAGGAGTGTGGACAAGCTCATGCTGCTGCTGCCATGTGCTTGCTAAGTGGAGGAAAAAACCTCCATCCTTTCTTTTTGGTGCAATAAAGCCATAAATTCAAACACAACTTTTAAAGCGGGGACTAATCAGTGAACTACAAATTATTATCCAAATATTCTGTTCCAGCTCTCTCTGGTATAGTGAGCTGAGTACATGCTTATGGCTCTGGCAGGAGGAAAGAGGCAGGGCTAACACCTTGGAGAAGGGCTCCTCTACATGCAAAAAAAAAAGAAACCCTGACTGGCAACATTCAGTTTGTTCTTAATTGTGAAAGGAAATGGAGAACAGACAATGTCACAAAGATGACTGGGGAAAAGAATTAAATTTGCAAGTGCAAAAGACTGAATTAGACTGAATGAAGAGAGTTCAGGGTTATGTTGAGGTTTTTTTAATCTACAGCTTACAGGCACGCAAACAATTTTAAACTGCTGTAAGACACATTAGGCCAAAGTGTCAGAGAAACGAGTTTTGACACTTCATTAAATGTGGAGGGGTTTCTTTGGGCCTAATGAAGCTAAAAATACTGAGTGGTTTGCACCCTGAAGGATCCCAGCTCTACCCTCCTGCAGAGAAAAGCACAGAAAATCCAAGAGAAGACAACTGCAGATGCCCCTACTTAATTCTTCAAGTAAAGTAAAAATAAGATCTGTTACCACAGTTTTCAGAATTATCCCCTAGACTAGATGGACCTCTCACATATTAGAGGCCTTCTGTCCCCAACACCTTGAGGACTGTAGCTCTCCCATGCTCTTAACTACTCACAGTACTCTTGCAACACTACTTGTTTTAACTTTACCAAAAATATCCTTGCAAAGCTCAGATGTCCCTGCCTGAACAGTTGCAGCTCTCTAACAGGAGTATCACACCTGATAAACAGATTTTTTTGAGGAAAGTGGCATTTTATTGGAGATTTTCTGTTGTAACATTTGAAACACAGCAGCCAACACAGAAAAAGTAATCATTAATGCAATAATAAGTGTTATCTAAGATAAAAATTATTTCAGGTTATAGATCCTGGATATCAGTCATGACACTCTAGCTCAGCCCCACCTCACCCCTTCATTTCACAATCACTATCCAATGGAGAATTATCTACTGGCAATAAGTTCATGTGGAAGGAGAACAATATCAGCTGCCTTTCCCTTTAAGAAAAAAAAAAAAAAAAAACAAACCAAAACAAAAAAACAAACCTTTTTTTAAAAAGTCTCAGAAAATTCTTTTCAGCTAGAAAATGATCTAAACTATAAATATCAATTAATTTGTAAAGCCAGATTTCAACAAACCATAAGGCACCATGAGGGAAGTTCCTTAATCAGCCAGTGAAGCAGAGGGTCAGTATAATTGTAAAATTGTTATTAATTTAATGATAAGAGAGAAGATTCGTTTAAATGCCAGTGGGACTAACAGGCTGCAAAGGTGCCCAAGATGTTAATATTTCAGTAACTACTTTTTATTTTGTATTTCATTAATGCTACTAGTTAGGATGTGAGTCATGTGAATCTATACGTGTCTCATTGATGACAAAACAATCGACCTGCTGAAATATAAAAATGATGAGCTTTGGCCTTATTTCTTTATTGCATCATTTATTTCAGCAAAACAAACTAAATATATCCACATAATAAATGTTTTCAAACTAAACCAACGCTGAGACTAAACATGTATTAAATTTTATTTAGAGTTCAGAAATAAATGCAGGAGGATCCATTGGCATAGCCTGTTGCTGGACACTCCCCAAACATTTATTTTGCCTATGTGCATTTACTTGGCAGCTTGTGCCATTGAAAATATAAGTGAAGGATATAGAACAACATGCAGTGTGTGTGGTATTAAAACTGTTTTCTCTTACCTTTTCTTCTAATTTAAGTAAAATCACTATGACAAGTTCAGAGATCTTTTTCTCTGATCATTTCACAAGGGAAGTAGCTATTCTTGATCAGTTCTGCAGACCAGATTTTCCAGAGGCATCTGCAAAATGCTAGACACCAATATGGATATTCTTGGGTCTCTTCCCAATTCCATTAAAGTCAGTAATGAAATGTAGTTCTGCTTAGTGGTAGAAAAATCAAAGTACTTAGTTGAAAACCAAATTTTAGAGAATGTTTTAGTCTTCAAGCTATAAAATGTGCAACGAAGTGATGTTAAAAACCATCTTTGCTCTCATTGAAGGTACTGAGTGGCAGTGATGGAAACTTTTAATCCATATACATAGCTCAGCATGCCAAATTGAAAAGTCATTATTGGCATACTTTTTTTTTTCCCTGACAGGCGAGGCTTCAGTGTGCTGGAGATTAGAGATCAAAGAGTCCCTTGTGCAACAGCACAGAACCCATTTTTGGGTCCCCAGCTTTGCTACAGTGACCTCAGCCCACAGGTTCCTGGGAACTCATTTGCTTTTTTCAGGATTTTACATCTTCTTGTGCCTCATGGTCAACAACCACTCTTGATCTTCACCACTCCCAGCTGATGAGCCTCCAGTTTCTAATAGAAATGCTGACCCAAAGAAGCACCACCTTTACCTTTCCTAATATTAAATTTCCTATTGCTATTAATTTGTTCCTCAGGGTCATGAAATTGCTTTTATGCAATATGTTTACAATCACCCTCACTATTTTGTATCACCTGGCTTCACAGCATGAATAAACTTGTATCAGTGCATTCCAGCCTTTTGTGCTACGCATATTAGTAAGACCAAAGTCCAACATCAGGCTGTAGGTTGATATTGGGGAGTAATATCTAAGAACCTCACAGTTTTTACTTTGCCTTGGCCCATTTTTGTCTCTGTTTTCCATAACTGTTTGTCCCCAGATGAGATTGCTTAATTATCCTGTCCTTCAAAAATGCATTTAAGAGGATTGTGTATTATTATTTCGATAACAAAGGTATCTGTACTCTGCTTCACTCCCCTTCTTCAAGTTCAGTTATATTAAACATCAACTCATCAAATCACATAAAAAACCTTTTACATTCCAAGGCTATCAGGTATCTGGAGAGGAAATAATTTTATCCCTTTTGGCTGAACATATTAAAATGTTTTGGTTTTCCTTCCAGATGTAGAAATCCTCATTTCATGCAGTTATTTCTGCTAACCACCCTTTTTTTGTGTCTACATGCTTACTAAAAGCTGAAGCCAAGTGTTCAAGTTAGGGGGCAATATCTACATCGTCTTTTAACTCCAATTAGAAAATACCTGCCAACAGAGAATAAAGTTGAACATAAAATTACATTTTCATGAGGTATTTAATTTCAGATATAGATTGTGAAGCAAATGCTGTTTCTCCTGAACCCTGAAACAAACACAGAGACATCAGGAATGGATGCCATTGAGATGTAATTTTACTAATTTGTGAGGACATAAGAAATTGCTTTAGGGACAAAAGAATGTGCTGAGGAGAAACAGCTATTTAGTTCTAATTAAACAGAAGGATAAGTAAAAGGAGTTATAGTATGAAGATTCATTTCTAAGTGTACAAACTGATTATTAATGGCATGATTTGGAAATTAAAAACTCAAATATGGAAGAAACTTGACATTTCTTTCAATTAATGATTCCCAAACTCCCTTTCCAGTGAACTGTCATGCAGTACTGAAGTGTAGAACAGGGTCTCTCTTACATAAGGGGCACATCTATAGGACTGGCCATATGGTTGGGAAAATTGTAAGACATGAGTTGCTATTTGCATCTCATGGATGTAATATCTGCTTTTTTCTCTATGGGAAGCGTACACTTACTTACATTTTTAGCTGTGATATGTCAAGGATGCGCAAGTTTACGTCAGAAGGTAAGTCCACAAAAAATTCTCTGCCACCCCGTTAATTTCTTTTGATCACCTATAGAGTTCACTAGCAACTCTTAGGAGAGCTGCTGAAGCTCTCTGCACACATGTAGCTCTCTGCACACTGCTGCTGCTACTTGGGTTAAAGTACAGTCATCCATGACGAGGTTTTATACTGAACTTGTGCTCCAAACACAGAGCCAACAGATGAAGATCTGCCTAGAATTAAAACAGATCTGGAACAAAAGTCCAGGCCAGCTCTGTCTATTCATGGTGCACAAGAGAAGGAATAACAAACCTGTGACCCTGGTTTTCCCTGCTGCATGTCCTCCAGCTGAAGGCAAGCCTGTACCCCCGTTGCTGAGGCTCTGGATTAGTGTGCTCATCCATGGGCATTGATGGACACAGCCACCACAAGGGCAGGTCCTGCCCCTGCACCAGCATGGCCTGCAGGAGCATTGTGTGCACCACAGGCACCTCCAGGGGCTCCAGTACATGGGCTTTACCTACACTAATTCACACTATCCACAAGGCTGATCTCCACCTCACTAAGTGACAGTACTACAAACAAAACTAAAAGTCATACTTAAATCAGAAATGACTCACTAAAGCAGCAACTGCACCAATCCTGAGTTCCAGGTGAGAGGATTCTGCTCTGGCAAGTAAACTGCAGTCCACAGTACGGGAGAGATGAGAAGACAACAGCAGAAGACGTAAAGTGCTCTCCAACAGCAAGATCCCCTGCAAACATTCTATGTGAGTCATTAGGAATTATTCTTAAGATGAGTGGAGAAAGTTGAGTCATAAATGACTCATCCACTTACCAGATGGGAGGCAAGCATATATGAAATTTGGGACTGCCACTTAGCAAACATCATGAGCCACTAATTCCCAGTCTGCTACGTTTCCTGACACAAAACAGGGAGCATACAGAGTGATGGAAGCAGAGGCAATATACACACCTTCACCTTCTGGCTAAAGTGTATTACAAATGAAAGGTGTTTAGAATACAACTTGCACCTCCATTCAGCCACCAAGCAAGCAGGGATGTTAACCAGCCTTATCCAGACAGGGCTCACATCTTAACTCTTACACACCTGTAAGAGGTAGAGAGTAAAAACTCTGGAAATGAAAAAGATTTTGTCATATCTGCTATATTGCAGGTAACTCCTTAGCCATTAAATACAAATAGGTAATGTGCTACCAAAACAAAAAAGCTCATTAAAAACTGGTGAGCTAAGATAGACATCTGTAACCTTCCAGAAATCTGTAACTGTTCCAAAAAAAATGGAAAAATCAAGGCAGAAAGAAGGCAACAGCTACTCATCTTCTCTGTTGCTTGCCAAATTTCAGGATTATGCACTTCATGTTTCAGAACCAGAAATCTCAGAAAGCAGAAATACCAACTTGAGAGTGTGGATTTACAGTGAATTTCAAATCCCTTAATCTGACCCTCTATTCTCCACATTGAAAGCATCTCTGAGCTGCCTGTGTACATTCTGGAAAGTCCATAACATCCAATCCAGTCCTTGAAGCCTTAAGCAGTTTCCTCTGACTAGAAAGCTCCTATAAATCAGCTTCAAGCTGACATTTAAAAATAAAAGTCTCATAGTTGCCCATTGTATTTCAGGGTCTGACAGTTCAAGGTTAGTCAAGGGCACATCAGCCCTATCTTACTTATTTACTTACTAATGTCATAAGCAGCTTAATCAGACACAGCTGTAAGGTTTTTTTCTTCACTCTTATGGCCCAAATTATGGACCATAATAGATCATTCTTATGGTTTCAGATTTCACCTGAGTGACTGCAGCAGCCTCCTTGGCAGTGAGTTATTCCGTAGCTTTAACAGGACAGTATTCACTTGACACAGCCTTGCATTGGGAGTTAAAGATGTAACTTCTTTGGCAATGAAAAGAATTTGGACATCAGGGTTTGGTGAATTTAAACCTCAGCTGTGGTCACACTGTAGATGGGTATGTCCTTCCTGTCACTGCACAGATACCCTGCTATAAATATGGCACAGATTTCCATAATTCTGCAGTCAAAATCTCCACATTATTTCTTGTCATAGCCACAGAAATCAGTTTGACAGATATTCCAGTATGATCTAATATACCGTAAAGTTTACAATATTTGCTGGAATACCATACATAATTCCTGATAAAAGCATCAGCATTAAGTAAATTCAGCTACTGAAGGGGTTTTCACAATAACTAAAATACCCTCAGATTAAAGTCTTTGCTGGTCTATGACACCAAATAGCACTGCAGATATTCTGACCAATCCAAAATTACTTTCCAAGGAACTTCAGCACAGTCACATGCATTTTTTCTCTTCTCCCTGTGCAGAAAACTTGTGTTTGCATGCACTGGTTCCTTGGGAGGTACAGTATCACAGGCACAAGGAAATGGATTTCCTTACATGACAACACATCCCTCGTGGTACCAGGCTGTCACTGTCAGCACCTAACAGGCAATGTGCAAAAGAGAAGCTAAAATAAGAGATTAAACCTCCCCAACCATAAAATTATTCTGCTTGTGAAAAACTCTTTATCAACATCAGGAGTACAAGTTTTGTTTCTACTTTACATTTAGTAAATAATGATTAAGGCCCCCCCAAAATATGTTAGCATTACTATCAGAGATCCAGCCATATTCCTGAGCTCTCTTTCCTTTCTTTCTTGAGGACAAATCCAAACCAGTGTTTTCCATGGTAAATATTTGAAATATATAAATTCAATTCAAGTAAATTCTCCATATTTTTTTCAGATGTATTTATTCATCACATGTGGCAAAAAATTACAGAGAATTTCACCCAGAATAGCAATTTTGTTAAGAAAAATATAATCTTGACTGAATCACTCCCTCTCTTGAAAGTAGAGCCCTTAGTACTAACTAGGGTTCTCTCCACCCACTTCTTCAGAACATGGAATTTCTCTATAGCTACAATTGCAACTCTCAAACTTAAATTACAACTAATTATTTCCTCATTTCGTTATGGAGGTCAATTTAAAAAATGCAATATGCAAGTTTTGATGGGAAGAAACATTTATAGTAATGGTGCTCAAACACAGGGACCTTGATGAGAAAATTCCAGGTAATTTTTCAGTTTACAGCTATTGGGCTCATTTTAGTTTCTCATTCCAAGTCTGTTGGACCTGAGACCCACAAAGGGACATAAAAATATGATCTTCATGGGTCATAATTGTCAAAAATTTATTTCAGCACCAGGTCTAGAGGTACAGATGGCCCCAAGCACTCATTCACTGCTTTACTTAAAGATTTTTTTTGCACAAAAGAACAAGAAACAGAATGTACATAAGAATGTTATTGCAAAGTAGCTGGCTGGTGTCCCAGGAGAAAGACAACTGCATTATCACCTGTCTTCCAATTTGCTTCTGGTGTTTTATAATAAGGCAACAAAACAGGAATACTGAAATATTGGATTGGAGAAGAGATTTAATGAAGTCTTTCTTACTGTACAAGGACCCTGAAGGTTCCAGCTGATCACCTGAAATGTGATTTTTTTCCATTACCGTTGTGTCAGGACTATCGCCTCACCTTTGTTAAAAAAACATTTAACTTTTTGCCTTAAAAAGACTTGGTAATTCACCTGCCAGATGTGAAGAATTAAGCCTCTTTATTCAACATTGGATTCAAGCAATAAGTTCTCCTGAGTTGGAGTTTGCTTAGCAGACTACTGCTAAATTATCCAGAAGAGGGTGTTTGATTAAACCACAGTCCTGGGATTAAAAACATCAGGAAGGTATTGCTTTTTTCCTCTTCCATTGAGCCCTACCTTAAAATAAGTTGTAATGCTTGTGCTTTGGCCTTTTATTCTGTGAAAGATGGAAGCCTAAAGCAATTCAAAACTGTATTCAAAACTGTATTCAAGAATTACCAATCCATACATAACTACTGGAAATGGAACATATGGACAAATAGTTAACACTGGTTTTGAACTGAATGCTTAAAAATATTAGAAATAGAAATTTACAGAAACTGTCAGAGTAACAATCTCTCTTTGACTGCTCAAAGTGATAGCCTAGTTAAAATCTTCAAAGATTCCTTGAAATCCTCAGAAAAGTGACCTCCCTGGCAGAACAGGGGACATCAGAAAGCCTGGAAAGAACCCAAATGTGGCTTCCTGAGTTAGCCTCTTCCTCTCTTGTCCAAAGACAATCCAGTAATCACTCTCTTTTCCTCAATTTTACTTTAAGGTACCAGAAACCGACTGATTCTGAAATAAACTGGAGTTTCTTTAAGCCTGGAGTATGTTTTACTAGAGAGCAGATACTACAAAAGCAGCCAGTGGGAGCCAGGTTGCCTCCTAAAACTGTCTGGAACAAACATGTGCTGCTGAGATTAAATGCAGCCCTTGATATGGCCACGAAAGATACACAAAGCTACACAGGATCTAAGGTCTCCTGCTGTTGGTAATGACTCATATCCTGTATTTTTCACATAAGACTGCAAGTTCCAGCTATTTATGGTGCAGCCCATTAAAAATTTCTTTTCATGAAGAGAAAGTGCTGTCAGTTGCCATTCAGGAGTTGATGTAGGAGGCCAGCTAGCATGTTAGAGAAATTACCAGAGAAAAATACTATAATCACAAAGAGCCAAATGTTCCCTCTTGAGCCCTTTGAGATAGCAGATGCATAGTCATAAGCAGAATCTTTTGTCTCTGAAGATTTTGCTCATACACAGATCACCAAAGAAAAAGAGAAGGATGGAAAAATATGGAATGAGCTATTACAGTCCACTCAGTTCCATGCTGTGTATCTCCTGGACATGTCCACTCTTCCCTCCATCCTGCCCCAAAAAGCAGGATGTGAGCACACTGCTACCACTGTGGAGATGGATGGGGAAGGAGCAATGTGTGTGTATGGACCTGCTGCTGACTCTCCCTGTACTCAGTATCTTTCAGCAAAAAAGAGGTGGGACTTAACACTACTTAAATGCAAAGCTACAATTTACATTAGTCTAAATAAAGCCTTAACTGTCTAAACCAAGAATTATTTGTCCAGTTAAAAAGCATTACTAACATTACAGTTCAAAACTGAGATACACAAGCTTTCTACTGCATACCCATTTCTCTCTGCTATGCTCAGCTTTTCACTGCCCCTTTGGGTCCTCAGGTCAGTCACTTCAGTCCACAGCAACGTGATATGAGACCTCAGTGTCCCAAATCTTCACTGGTGAGATGATGTTGATGGGGAAGAGGAAGAGGAGAGTCCTTCCTTTTGCAATGGATATGATATTACATCAGTGATTTCTTCCTCCTCACCCTATGGACCACTTCAGACTGTTTCTATATATTTTGTAACATGCTTTTACACCTTACTCTTTCATCTGGTGCTTCTACCTGGTAGCTATTTATTATAAATATTTCATGCAGTGGGAAAAGATCAACTACAGAATTACTACACCATAGAAAGTTAAAATAATACCCACAGCTGTTGCTGTCAAATTTTAGTTGTGAACTGACTTCAGCAGTGTATTGCAAAAATTAAAAGATATTTCTGGGTAAAAGTGCTGCCCTTTCTCCATACAAGTGGAATAAATTTTAATAGATGCCTTGTTTTTCAGTTATAATTTTTGACTAATTCATTGTATCTAAACACTTCATATTTCATTATACATACAACAAGAGTTCCCAGTTGCACAATGCAATTAGTTTCAAAGTGGTGCCTGACTGCTCAGGGATGGTTTATACAATCAAAATGTCCCTTTAAAAATATCACCAGGTAGTACATTCTGCAAGTGCAGAGCAGCAGTCATAGTCATCTAGGAAATTAGGGATTAGGAGACTTGAATATGATATTGATTGATCTCTCCAGGGCAATATTCTGGAGACTTTCTGAAGCCACCTTTTTTTTTTTTTTTTCCCCCTGGCTTTTTTTTTTTCT